>WAAE01003461.1:41436-322859 GCA_013400495.1 Nicator chloris | reverse complement strand
CAGGGAACCACCCCGAGGCATCACAGAAGCAAGGCAAGGGCAAAGAGAACTCCTGGATCAGAGATAAAACACAAGGCAGGTGTTCCCATCCAGAAAAATGTCAGGCTAAGAAATGCCTGAAGCAGAAAGAGGAATCAGATGTGTTTTATTGTTACTTGACTGTTGTGCAGTTGGGTTACTCCACAGGCAAGGCAAAGATTGTATCAAGAAGCACAAAAAATATCTTTTAGCTCAGTTCCTGAAATTTTCTCCTGGCTTGAATAAAAATGAATGCTCTTCAGCTTTTCTGACCTTTAGCAAGCTGAACATAACTACTCAACACGTGTAAATATGAATGGAGAATACAAACATTTTGTACAGAAAACAATTTTACTTCTGATCCAAACCTTCCTTTCAACAAGATTTTTCAAGTTATTTTGATTTAGCACTACTTAGTTCATGCTTGTCAACAGGTGGAATTCCTAAATACAAGAGTTTAAATTTAGTATTTTATGTATTCCAAAATGATAAAAATGAAGCCTGACCCCAGTCATGCCTTTTTCTGCATGACATCTGCTGCACAGGAAATGTATCAGGGAGAGAGAATTCAGGGTGTAACAGGGGCTGTGAGATTAATGTAGGGGCTCCATTCTGACTCGGCATCATACACACCTTATTTTACAAAAGTAAAGAAGAAAGATTTCAGGAATTAGAAGAAAATATTGATTCCTAATAATTAAATAAAGCTGTTTTAATACAGTTACTTTGGTAAATGAAGGCTACAGAAAGGTTCCATGTCCATAGCTCAATTTCAGATGGGGAAAAAATTCTGTTCCCTTAAACTACATCCAAATTAATGGTAATTTCTACGTAAATATCACTAACCAATTAATTCAGTCTCATGGCATTTTTGCATTATTTTGCATTATTGTTCTGAAAGCACTGTTTCTTCAAGAGAAAAATAGCAATATCATTTGAAGTGGGAGAATAAGGGACGTGTTTAACATGTCCAGGACAGCCTGGATGTCGTTCTTCAGCACAGAACCACTTCTCTAAATTTCATTTTTACCTACAAGAGCCTAGAGCACCCCAGGATTCCTCATGAAGGCTGAAGACCTTCACAGACCTACAGGAAGCGAACTGCCCTACTCAGAAGATGGCAATGAACAATTATTAAAAAATAATTTAAAACCCCCCAACTACTTAAGGAAAGGTATCAAAATGGATATTACTGTCTGTATTCAGTGCACCTTGCTGATCACCACCTCCAGAACAGATACAAATGTCTTGTGGAACTCAATGCCAATTTCAGTGGATTCATCTCATCCCTTAGTGCAGAAAATGTTGAGAAAAGGAGACACCATCTCCAATACTACACTGCTAATTTTGGATGTTTTCATTTCCTCTGTAGCCACAAGTAGGGGACATCACTGAGGGCATTCAGGACAACCCTTGCTCTGAGCCAGGGTGGCAAATCTTGGGCTTGCAGGGATTTCCTGGGGCCAGGAAGGCTCTGAGTCTGCGCTGAACACCCCAAACCCCGACATCACACCACAGATAACGGTTCTCCCAATCTGGGAATAACTTCACAGCACATTTGTGAGTGTTTATTAAAGGCACTTTGTGGAGTGCCTGTTTTCCAAAATGCCTCCCTAGACCAAGGCCTCAGTGAGGACCAGAGCAGCACTTTCCCCAGGATTCCCAGAAAATCCCTCCAGCCTCAGAACATGTCCACAGGACACGCTGTTTGCAGAGCTCTGCCAACACAGACCACAAAATCAAGGGCAGAATTCAGGGACAGAGCTCTATCTTCCCATTTCCTCACCTCCAACTGGCAAGATTTCCCGCACAGATTGTACACCCTGGAAAAATTATTTAGACCTGAAGCCTTTTAGTGATGTGAAATGGGTTTCTATAGGGGAATGTACAATCAGGTTAAATCAGTTCCTGAAGCAAATGACCCCTGATCTCCCCAGTTCCCATGTTAATAATCCTGCCCAAATCCCATTTGTCGATTGGAAATGCTTTTGGTACCCACTGGAGCTGTGGTGACCCTCATGCATAGGACAGGACAGATTCAGATGGAAATCTGGAAAACCTTCCCAGTGGATGGATCATGAAGGAGAAAAATAAATTACAGTGCAGGCAGCAAGAAAGGGTGATTGCCATGAAGTGTCAGTCCTATTAAACAAGGTCAGGGGAGGGCAGCCCCAGTTGTAAACACGTCTCAAACTCACATCTAACTGGAGAAATCATTCTGTTTTCCTCTTCTGTCATTTTCTGGACAGCTGGTGGGTGGTATCTGATTTAATAGTGTGTACAGTAATTACAGTTAAAATGTTGTTCATCTTTTTTTTATTGCTGTAAGGGAGAAAGAGTGTTGGCAGACTGAGTGGGCAGAGGAAGCAGATATTTTCCATCAGTTTTGCACAGCTTAAGTACACATTTCACAATTTCTTGGTTTATTTTCCCTCTGCAAAGCAAAACTTCCAGTGCAAGCGTGCAGGCACGAAGTATCCAGTGCAGGAATCTCTTTCCCAATCAGGTGACAAACAAATAGGAGATATCTGCAAGGGATTTACGCTCATCTCCCAGAAATAACAGACGGGAGGCGTTTTTTGGCAAATCAGTGTGAGCCAGTTCAGGCTCATTAAAATCAAGGCAGACAGTGTGTCAGGATCAACAGAGAGTCTGCAGGAGAAGGGCATCGCTCTGTTTGTTCTCTTCCTGTGTGTTTATCAAAGAGAAATAAAAAACACACCCACAAAATGTAAATACCAAGCAAGTAGTTCAGTGCTTGCTAAATCCAGCAGCTGCTGATGACTGAGCTGGTGTCTGAATTAACCTGGGAATATGGAAAAGCCACAGGTGTCCGTGGTGGCCATTCCAGAGAAAACTGAGCAGTTGTTAGACATCAGCATTAAATAACTCGTTCAAACTGGGGTTTTCGTCTATGTGGAGATACAGACACTAAAAAAGAGGAGAGATGTGAGTGCCAGAAAGGTCCCTGAGTATCCCAAGAATATCCCTGGAGGCAGGAGGGAGGAAGGACTCCTCCAAAACAGCTGGTATTCCCATGTGGAATCCCCCTTGGGTGCACAGGAGGGTGTCCCACAGCAGCTCCCTGCCCAGCATCCATGGGACAGCCCAACATCCCCTCGGGGAAAAGGAAAATCCTGAGCCCTACCCAGGAAACACAGGAATGGAACTGAAGGGAAGCTAGAGGCTGCCAGGATGGGGACACTGTTTTATTGGAATTACCTGATCTATCACCTCCATCCAAATAAATCCTGACACCCATGAACACTGAGAATATTGATGAAAAAGCACCTTTACTAAGAATTCTAATTTGTGTGGGTTTTTTTCCCCTACAGAAAGCACTTTGAAAATGCATAAACTCCAGTGGGGAGTCAATTTAATGAGTAGATTTCATTTTGGCAAAATATTCCCCAAAACTGCTCAACATCTCACTATTTGCATCAGCAAGGGGGATTTCACATATGCACATTATGATATTCCAACCAAGTCAGATACTCCAAACCTAGAGAGTTTTCTGACCTTCATGTTTTTCTCCTGGCTCAGGGTTTATTGCTTCATTTCTTTCCCCTAAGGTACTGATTCTTATAATGTGCAGAGTAGCAATAATTTAAATATTCATTCAAATATTTTCATGGTATTATTGCCACTTTGAGACAGTCAAAAGGGACAAGGTGGGAAAAAAACCAAAAATCAAGTCCCAAATCCCAAATGTCCAAAATTTGCTAAAATTCTGAAATTACAAATATTTTATGGTGTGTCTTGCACTAAAGTAGAAATGTTCCTGCATGTTCCAGTGTTAGCCTACAAGAAATTCAATACAATATTCAAATGTTTATTTAGAAATGTTTTCCTGCCTTCATCTCTCTGATTCTTTACATAGAAGTCAGATTTGCCCTCTATTTTTAGCAGAATTAGTCACTTTTACCTCAAGCTCCCAAGAAATTATTCCCTGCAAGATAAGAGCAGTTTTCTTACCAAACTCCTAACAATCACATGAAAGGAGAGTTTGCAGCTATTTTCCATAATAACTGCAAATCCCACTGCTCCCCAATCCCTCAGTCTGTCACACTGCACGGAACCTGACTTAAAGCTGTTTTCTAACGTGGGTCATGATTTCATTTAGGAGGGGGAGAGGACTGAATCACAGTTCCAGTGGCCACTGACAAAATATTTCTGAAAGTATCTATATTTTCTGCAAATATTTCCTGCAAAATATCCATACATGTGAGCTGGAGCATTAAAGGAACACTGCAGAGAGAACTTGTAAAGGACATTTTCCAACATTTTGAAAGCCTTGCAATGTCAGACGTGGGGGCAGATGGATTAGCAGCAAGAGACCATCTGATGGCAGATAAAGTGCATGCTGTTTATCTGCTCTTTGTGGAGATAAGGAGTTTATCATCCAGTTGTCACCTAAGCAAGATTTACTTTATATTTTAACCTTCATATTGAAAAAAAAACCCCAAACCAATAAAATCCATTCTGAGGCAAGGCACAGTTGTGCAGTTGGTACCTGGGGTTGTGCCATGTTAGTTCCAAAGTTACTGTACCATTTCCAATCCCTGACATGGAATTAATAACTGTCCATCAATTAGCAAGAGCCAAATAGAGAGATGAGAATTCTGTGGGAATTATATTTCTGTGGGGATATAATTTACAAGTGTAGAAGCAGGGGTGTGCTTCCCATGTGCATACCTACTACTGATCTACTCAGGTGAGTTGAGCTGAAATTTTATATATATTTGTACAAGCCTTATAAATGTGATTTCCATGACAACTGCAGCCTTTCCTTGTTCAAAAACAACATTAAAAACAAGTTTTCCTGAGTAGTCACCAGGTACAATCTTAAGTAAAGTGACAACTATTACAATAAATGGCAAAACTCCAGTTTCTCTGGAAACTGCCATTATAATCATGGCAATTTTAATCACTGCACTTGTCTTCCCTACGTTCAGAGTTGCACATCACTGTACTGATTAAAGGAAAATTCTTTAACATGTGGGAGCATCACAAAACCTCTGCTGATCATCTCAGTCCTGCAGTGCAAAAAGCCCTATACTCCTTGACTTAAATATCAGCTGACTGACAGTTAAATTTTATCACCTTAATTATTTGGCTTTTTCATCAAGTAACACCCATTTCTAAAGCTGATTTTCAGCTTCTTTGACAGAGCCAATTAAAAAGAGAGATAGAACCTGTAAGAAACCTGCCATTCAGGTTATGTCCAGCTTTATCTAAGATAAAAATTGGATGTACCTCTGGCCTTACTGGGTCTTCAATGCCAACGACACAGATGCAAGTCAGGTCAGATAAGATGTCGTTCTCGTTGTCCCAGTCGGGCTCGGGGCTGCTGGGGAAGTCTCTGAAAGCCACACAGATGGTCCTCAGCCCATCACAGGCCATGGGCTCAATCACTTTCTTCACCATCTCATCCCTGTCACGGGGCCTGAAGATCCGAGGTTCCCCAGCCGCGTTGAGGATCCTGGAACACCTGGGTTGGGCAAGGAAAAGAGAATAAAAAACTGAGTGTGATGCCTTAGGATTTTGGCTTTAATATTGCTCATGCATTTGTACTCCTGCAGTTCTTTAGTGCAGAACCCCAAACTGCACACACACTGTGAGCTGCTGCTCCCCCATTTGGGGCAGACACAACAATTCCTCTCCAGGCCTGGCAGTCAAGGACCCCTCACTGCCTCAGGCTGAGAGATGGAAACAAAAGTGAGCTGGGGCAGCAAACTTGGGGTGAATGACTTCATTACCTGCAGCTGTCATTGGGAGATGAACCCCCAATGTGCAAATGGCCCAAAGTGATCAAAGTGTGCAAATCCTGACCTGTTGTCCATTTTTGGGTGCAGCCCCTGGGGGCTTTGTGTGCCCAAAATGTACCTGCAGGGCCTTCAATAAATAGAACTGCTTTTTATTCCCTTAGTTCTGTCTGGCCTCTGGTTTTAGGTAGCTCCAGAGAAGGCATCAAGTGTGCATCTGCATGACTGCCAAAGGATTTCCGGTATAAGATCATTTCAGGCAATGCTTTCATCTTCTGATGTCAGGTTTTGAGTTCCTGCTGTAGATTTCTAGAAGATTCACTACCGAAATATCAGAGAGAATTTGTAACTTATTGCACAGACACCAAGAGCTCGTCAGGCGTTATTTTCTCAATAATCAACGAGCCGGCCACTTACAGAGAAATTGAAAAATGCTTATTTTCCAAATGGGTGGAATGTAAAGAACCCATTTGTAAATTACCAAAAGCAGACCCAATTCTTTGGTAAGAGAAACAAGCCAATTTCCCAGGAGCACTTAAAAAAATCCAAAAACAATAACAGCGGCCTATGCTGCTAAAACGTGTCACCCATTTCTGGTGCAGGCAGCAGATTCCCAACACCGGAATCCCCACGTGCTGGTGTCAGGACTCTGCATTTTGGGAGAAGGAGGCCACGGCTCAGGGCCTTACTTACTTCTTGAGGACGATCTCGGAGGCGCCTTTGCTGTACATGCGGAAGCTGCCGTCCGGCATTTTGATCACCGTGCTCATGGACTTCCTCACCGAGTTGAAGGTGTAAACCTTGTAGAGCTTCTCCTCGGGGATGAGGCTCCGCACGGGCTCGTAGTCCTGCTTCAGATCCAGGACAAAGCCCAAGAGGCCACACTCTGTCTTATTGCCCACCTGGCGAGGCAGCCCGCCCTCTTTTTCTGGTGGCTGGAGAGAGGGGAAAAAAATTGGAGATTAATCTCTCCAATGTCACAGAGACACACTAGATTCACCACATGGACTCTGACATGAATTCAACTAAGAGGACTAACTTTATTACATCACTGACTCCATATATATAGTATAACAAGCAGACCAGTATGATTGGTAACACCTCTCCAACTACACTGGTCAAGACAGGTGTCTATCAAAAGAACTCCACCCCATGAAAGAATGTAAACATTTTACAGTTTACAGAAAATGTGTGAGAAAGGAATTTCTCAAAGGTAAACATCAGAAGGCTGAAAAAGCGTGGTAACACTCCAATTTCTCTAACTTCACAATTCCTAAGTTACAGGGTACAGTTTAATATCTGAGCTGTGTAGCCACAAGTCTTCCCGTTTTTAAAAGCAAGATAAAAATTCCGTGGAGCTCCAACAGACCTGAAGCATCTCCTCACAACAAGAAATATTTCTCTAGACAATATTTGCCACATTTGGTCTCCTGCGTTTCTGTTTTTCTTAAATTAGCCATTGGCAGTGTGTGACAGTTGGGGAATCCATTAAAAAGGAAGTAACTTTCCTTAGACTGAAAACCAAGCAATTCTCTCTTGTCACAAACAGAGGATTTCCTTTTCTCTCTTGCTTAGAATTCCCTTGGTTTGCTGATTTTCACACCTTAAAAAGTGAGTTAAAGAGAGCTCTATCATTTTTTACTCCTGCCAGGCATTTTTAATGTAAAAATAAATCTCCATCCAACCATAACAACAAATGAAAAAAAAAAAACCTATAAAATATTAGTTCTGTGTCCAAATGTACCCATTTCTAGAATTACTTTAGTCTGCTGCTTCAGACAAATAAATTCTACAAACGTTAGATAAAATGGAGTAGGCTGAACACTGTGCAACTTCTACCAATTCTCAGTCTTTTTGAAGGAGGGAAGGAAGGACAAGGAAGACTTTAAATTCCCTTTCAAAATAGAAATAAGCACTTAATTTACAAACTTTCTTGGAAGTGTTGTACACCCCAAACTAAATATTCCTGCACCAAGACCCCAGACTTCCAGTGGCCAATGTGTGAACAATAAACTATTGAGAACTTACATTTTCATACGCTCAGTAGGATCAGGAAAGTGTTCCTAAAGCCAGGGCTAAACTCCCCTTATGGGAATAAAACCAGGAAATCACCTTGCAGCTTTAATTTGCACTGAAAACAGGTTTTGATTTGGCTCAAGGCAAGACTCAAAGTCATCACTTTCAATATGAGCTAAACATTTACCTCACATTTTGCAGAATTAGGACTGCAGGACTGTATTCAGAATCCGTGTTTCATTTCACTTTAAAATCCAGTTTACTTCAGAAATGGGATTCCTAACAGATGGAATTCCTTACATTGTCCCTCACTGGGCTGAGAGCTCATGCAAGGAATGATTAAAGCTGTGAATCAGCCATCCTACCGGATTTGAATTCTCGCAACAAGTATGGCCACAAAAAGGGAAAAGGGAACCTTTTAAATAAGCATTAGTAATTAATTATCCCAGAAAACCACCATTTGCAGCTGGTTTAAAAAATGGAGGTCAGAGAGATGACAACAGACTGGTCTAGAACGGAAGTAAACAAAAGAAATATTAATTTTTCCAAAAGAATCATCTCCCTACCAGCAGGAAGATTGATACCTGGTGACAGGTAGATTGATGTCATTTTTTTTTTTCAGAGAGAAGCAGCTACGATGAACAACACTGAATAACCAAAAGTCTCTGTCTGAAAGAGATTTATCCTTCCAAAAAGGATTGTAACATCTTTCTTTTACGTGAATCATCATTTCTACTGACTAATATGGGTCACTCTGTGTTGCTATGACATTTTAACATCACTCCAGGGTCACTGTAAAATACTGACATTCAGCAAAAATGCCCGTGTGATACATTAATTTTATTACCTGCTATAACAAATTGTCCTGCTATAACCTCGTTATATTGTGATGTAACTTCCCTCTGGATTCTCAAATTCACTTAAGAATCCCTAACTCAAAAGGCAAGTGCTCATAGTGAGGTGTATCTGGAATTCAGTGGACGTGAAAATCTCAAGAGTCAAAAAAATACCCTTTCAAATCCAGTTTTGTTCACATAAATAAGCTTTGTTTTCCTGGCACTGCAGGCACAGGGTTCCTGAAATCTGCCAGGAGCTTCAGGTTTCTCAAAGCAACAGAGGAACCTGCTTCAGTGCCTGGGTAGTAATAGGTGCCAGGGAAGATGCATCCCTCTGGGCATATTAAATCCAACTCTTCTCATTTTAGATCTAAATCCTCATTTATGCTTCCCTTTGCCACTGAACTCAGTGAAAATTGTCATTGAATTAAATGTGAATGTGATCAGGCTACTGGAACACTCCTGGAACCCAAAGAAAGACAAAGTTTTCCATCAAAGTCAGACAATCCTAGACAATAATTAATTTACAGATTTCATCATGTCCTGATGCCAAAGGATAGCAAGAAAATAAAAACCTACCCACATTTCTCAATACAAAACCCTAAATATCAGAGTCCTTCCAAAATTACCTTTATTTCAACAAAAAGTAGATCACACTCCCCTGTTCTTACCACAGCCTAAAAATAGATTTCTTTCAGGGAACATCTTTTGAATGCAAATACGTAAGCAAGGGGGGGAAAAACACCCGTGAAAAGAAAAGGAACAGACACTTGGGAAAGGATTCAAAATCTAACAAGTGGCCACCTCCCTGCAGAGCAGCTGCTGTCTCCAGATTCTCTGTGCATTACATTAGGGGCAAGCATATGGTGCTGAGAGCTGGCACGGAGCACTTCCTTCCCTGCACTGTTCCAGCTCAAAATCTATATGCCAGGAGCAGCCTCCTTGCAGATTGTTCTTGACAATCCCTTGCAGAAGCTGCTGCCTCTGAAACTTCCTGCTGGGCTGGAGCTAAATTTATTTCTCGCTGAATTCTGCGGTTCATGGCACCTGGAAAACAAGGACAGCCCGATGGGGTTACTCTGGAAGGATTCGCTGGGAACAGCTTCAGTGACTCCTCAGAGGGTGGAACTGATGCCTCAGGATTTGAGCTTTTATATTTTTCATTTATTTGTATATATATAGTAAAGAACTCTCATATAATAAAGAACTGCAGTTCTTTAGTGCAGAACCCCAAACTGCACACACACTGGGAGCTGCTGCTCCCCCATTTGGGGCAGACACAACAATTCCTCTCCAGGCCTGGCAGTCAAGGACCCCTCGCTGCCTCAGGCTGAGAGATGGAAACAAAAGTGAGCTGGGACAGCAAACTTGGGGTAAATGACTTCATTACCTGCAGCTGTCATTGGGAGATGAACCCCCAATGTGCAAATGGCCCAAAGTGATCAAAGTGTCAAACCCGTGAGCTGTTGTCCATTTTTGGGTGCAGCCCCTGGGGGCTTTGTGTGCCCAAAATGTACCTGAAGGGCCTTCAATAAACAGAACTGCTTTTTATTCCCTTAGTTCTGTCTGGCCTCTGGTTTTAGGTAGCCCCAGAGAAGGCATCAGCACCCTTGGAAGAGGGAAAGGCTTTGAGCTGAGATTTACCACGGGGAGCTCCAGCAAGGACCTTCTGCTCCCCACAACTCACCTGCAATCTGTTCCATCACCTGCTTGGAAGGGACTGAGCCAGGACCTTGCCCCATCATGACCCTTGTAAAATTGTTTTCAAACATTTCTCCCCAGCCTTTGGATTATTTCCCCACGACATTTCAGTTGAGAGCAATTACTCACATGTAGAAGAACCCGCAGACAGATGTTTAAAAAGTCGTGGTTACGCCCAGCAGATCGAAATAGGTTTCTAGGTCAAAGCACAGCTGCATTACCAAGGCTTAAAAATGCCAATCCAAAGCCAGTTCTGACCTGATACCGAGTTTGGATTACAAAGGGAATTTTCAGAATTGTTTCACTGGGAAATAACTGACTAATAAAAGCTTTGAAGAAGAACAATAACATTCTGGGCATGATTTAAAGAGGTGCTCCAACCTCTAAAATTAGATTAGGAAATAATTCCCGTTTTTGCCATAACTCTTTACTAAACCTCCCTTTTCTCACTGCCCCTTCTGATGTGAGAAGAGAGGACCCTGCAAGAAGTCTCAAGTAGTCCTTCTACACTAGAATGTCAGGATTTCCCATATTATCTGAAGTCTTAATTTATTGTCTGTAACTCTCCTGTGTTCTACAGGTTGAACTACTCCTTTAGAATAACAATGACATCAAATATTCTAATTTATTAACAGGAAAAATGAGCTTTGCTAGAATACTCTATCACTATTGAGTGGTCTATTTCAACCCAGCATCACAACAGGAAAGCAGAGGGAAACAAAAACTTTTTAAAATTAAATTGCAAAAGATTTCCACTTCATACTCTAATTACTTAAACAAAAGACAAAATGGACCAGGATGCACAGGAATTTTCTCTGTATAATTAAACATGTTACATGTAAAATTTAAAATAACCAAGAGGGATGAATGCTGTTCAAACCACATGACATTTTTATTTTTTAATTCCTGATACTGCAAAAACAACTACTAAAGAACTGTGGTCCTATCAGAGATATTCCCTTGCTACAGAATTTTAATCAATATTTTAATGTGCGACATCTAAAGCAAGATTAAAATATCCTAATTTATACCCACATATTTCAGCTTTTTGCAGATACAGCTTCCTTTAACTGACTCCAAGCTAAAACAACAGAGATTTAGAAATCTGTTTATCTTAGAGAAAAGCTGCAAAATGAAAGGGGTGAGTCTTTTTCAGCTAAGGATTAAGAATTGAAAACTTTGCTCAACCAAATAAAGTTTCCCATTGCAAAAGGGGAAACGGTTCCAGGAGCTCTGCTGGCAAAAGGGAGGCAGTGAAACCCCAGCCCTCAGCTGGTTTCGTTTGTGTTTAGAATTTCTCTGGGATTCTGGAGCCTGAGCAATGTTTAACCCCAGCTGGAAAGCAGAAATGGAGCCTCTTGCTCCCTACCCCTTCCCCCTGAGATGGGATGGGGAGGAAAACCAGAAACATATCAACCCCTGGACTGAGATAGGAACAGATTCCCTACAAACACCTGGCAGCTGCTGTGCACCCTTAAATTCTGTGAATTTATTTCCACGAGGTCTCCAGGTAGGAATAAAAATCAGCTTTTCTATCTGTGTAGACTGTGATCTTTGCAACCTCGAGGGCAGACCTGGAATGATATTATTGATCACAAGTTGTGCTCTCCGTTTGGAAGTTTCAGTGGTGTTCCCATGCTGTTGGTGAACAAGCTGCCTGTGTTTAACACAGGATGATTTGTGCCACCACACAGCTGTTTCCCAGCTCAGAACCAGCACTGCAAGGTACAGGGCTGCTGAAATTCAGCTAAAATAAAGTCAAAATCAGCTGGAATTGGGGTCAGCAGAAGGGACTGGAGAAGAACAGTTATGAACTTGGGGCTGGTTGTGTAACCTCTCTGGCACCAGGAGACCCAGACTGCAGCACTTGCATACTGTCCTGAGCTCCCTCACTGCATTTAAAGCCCAACATTCCAAACTTTAAGGCTTTGATGGCTTTTTCCTACTCTTTTGCACTGTGCTGAGCAGATGAACATCAGTGTTCCCATTCACTTATTTTACCTGTTCATCAGAAAGTAAATTTATCTCCTTTTAACCTTCAAAAGATTAAAAATATTTTTACACTGAGCTGATACAGATCTCTCCTTTCACTTCATTTCAATTCCCAGGAACTGGAGGTCCACAACCCTTAAGCACAGCAAGCTTCTGAACCCTTGACTTTGATCAGTTTACACCATTTTTTGGGCCCAATGATTGCACATCTATTATTTCAAAGCCCTATGGCTAAACCAGGCAACAAAAAATGCTTGTGACCCCTTGAGCAGATGCTTTACATGCCCTGGTACCTGAGATTGGATATATTTTCCAAAAATGATTGGATTTGTTACCTGTGGTACATAATGGTGTTACCCAGTGCTTGCACATAAGCCAGAAAAATGTTAAATATTTTTAGAAGTAATAACACAGCTTTTCTAAAATAAAATCATTATAGGCTAAACAAGAACTTTGATTGTGAAGAGCTTCTGACAGAGAAGAGGGAAAAAAAGACAACATTCACCTCTAAGAGTGCCACGTATTTTCAGAGAGAAATAATCAACCAGAAGGTGATGGGAGAAGGAAAAGTGGTTTTTGCTAATTCCCCCTGTGTTGCCAGTTCTCTCCTTTTTCCCCCTTATATATTTCCTGCATGATTTAGACACTTAAACATCTCTGCAGCAGACAGGAGGACACGGAGCTGTTGTAACATCAGAAAGCTGGAATTGGAAATTGGAGGGAGGAACAGGATCAAGAGAAAAAACTGGGCATTACTGATTGTGTCAGTAATCCAGCACATCAGCAGCATTCCCGGGCATCAAACAGGACTGAACCAAAGGAGAATGCAGAGAGGTCAATAATAAATAATCACAGAAATAAATAAAGAGCTAAAATTTCACCAGGGCTGCCCTTTATTGATGTGCCCCCCATATTTCTAGTCTGAAAACACAAGAAAATGGGATATAGAAGCTAATTCCTTCTGCTTCCCATCACCCACAAAACCCCAAGATCCACAGCAGTTCCGTCTCTTTGGAAAATGGCAACAAACAAATCACCTCAAGTTCTCACTATTTACTTTAGGCACCAGCTGCCACCACCAGAAGCCTCTCAAAACCAAGGCAATTTATTCCAAATCCTGACAGGTAAGGAATTACCAGCTCATTCCACATTTAGACAACCTAAAACGAAAGCACAACGAAACACTCCCAAGGGATGTAAAATCTGAAGACTGGAATCAAAAGTGCAAACAAGATAATTTCATTATAACAAAGTTACACATTGAGAGGCTGCTGTAGTGGCTGGTGAGGCTTCTGAATTACCCCATGCTGAATATCCCTCATGGTTATTAAACCTATTTAAATATCAGGTCTGCCCAAACTTCCTAGGAAAAGGTAGCAGGAATTTTTGTCTCATTCCTGTATCAGTTTAAGAACCGGTTGTGCGTGCAGCAGCCAGCAGGATGGAATTACCCAGGTACAACTGGCACAATCAGCTCTCCCACCACAGCTGGAGGGCATTCAAAGGCTTCCTGTCTCAGATTAGCTGGGATGCAGGGTAATTATTTCATTTTTGGGAAGCTAATTATTGAATGGTTTTCCCTGTTATCTGAAAACGACGCCCAAACCAAGGCGATGCTGTGGCACCACATCGTTCTCTGCTGGTGCTCGAGGTGGGGACGGGTTTGGTCAGCCAGAAATTGGTATCAAATGGTGCATTTCAGCATCCTGCCTGCAACTGCAGCCAGGCAATGCCCCCTGCAAGGGGGCCAGCTGGAATGATGCCACGGGTGACATTTCCCAGCAGCAAAGCCGAGGGAGCGGCGCTGATGTGGCTCGGTGAATACGGACTCGTGCTCCTTTCAGCTCACAGAGCAGGCACGGGGGAAAAGGATACAGCCCGTGAGTTCCCCCACGAGTGACTCTGAAAGGAGGGGAAATCAGGCATGAAGAACAGACTGAGAGGCTGGTGTGACAGTCCCCGCTCGCCCTCTCTTTGAATCTCACCTGTTTTTACATTCACAGAGAGTTCTTTTAATAAAAACCCCTCTAATTTTAACGGCAAATCATTTAATTGTCCTTTTAATTTGAATGACGTATCTGCCTTTGATTCACAAAAAAAAAAAAAAAGGCAAAAAAATACCACCACAAGCATGAAAATTGTTGGTTCTTCTCATTGGTTTAAGATGGATATGTCAGGTTTGTGCACAATTTTTGAAATATTAGAGAGTTGCTCAGGGATGGGATTTTGAATATATGCAGAGAGGGAGACTCCACCACTTCTATAAGTGACCTGTGCCAGTGTCTGACCACCCTCACCACTGATAAAAATGAAAATCACTATTTCTTTCAGCTTCACAACCAGATAAAAAGAGGGATAGCTCTAGCAGAAGTAGTTAACAAAGCTAGATTTAACCACATTTGTCTATGCAATTAATTTAATTTGGACCAGAGCAAGGTTTTCTCATTTCAAACTATAAATAACAGATAACTTTTACAAATTAAGAATATCTATTCATGAGGTCCTGCACATGTAACAATACCTATTCTAGGGAACCAAACACTGACAGAGATGTTACATTTATACTTCACAGTTCAGCAGTGACTCCATAACCTAAAGACATGAATTACTCCTCTCCATCTCCTACCCTTTTCTGGTTCTCTAATTTGAACTTTTTCCTTTTGTAATAAACAGTCTACATTTCAAGACAAAAATAATTAAAACAGAAGGATGGAAGTCTTTTAATTTAAAAAATAAAACTGATTTTGAAAAATCTCTCCATTCCAAATGACAATAATTCGTGGCTGGATTTAACCAGGGGTACATTAATTCACCACGCCACAGTGCAAAGAATGAGCTCTGCCTTGTTATGGCACTACTGATTAATTCTTAGTTGTGATTAGGATCCTCCAGCCTTGGTGTTTCCAGATGAAATTAAACTGAATTTTACTGAAACAGATTTTTCTCCACATTTCCCTCAGAGGAGTCTTGGCATATTTCTTGCACTATAAGATATTATTCATCTGTATTTAGGGACCTTCCTATTTGATTGATCAAACCCTTTCCCACACTCCCTTACAACGTGCCATTTCATGACAATTTAGCTCTAAATTTGGAATATTCCCTATTCCCTTTCCAGATATGGCCACTAAAAACCTGCACTCCTGTCCTTTTGTCCAGCCCCAGGGAACTGGCAATTGTTGGATTTATTCTGGTGCCATCCCAGCTTTAAGGACAAGAAGAACTGTTGACATGTAACCTATATAATCAAAGTAATTAGACACAGCAATTGTTATAAACTTACTTTAATGAACAACTGATTTACTTTAAGTGTAGCCTGAGTACAAGGATTGTGTTTGAGTTTGCTATAAGGGAAGCCTCAGCATTTCTCCTGTTACCAATATCAGCAGGACCCAGACCAGAGCGACAAAGGGACAAGTTCTAAATCAAACTGCCAAAACTTGAGAGCAGATTAAGAGATTTTATAAATTTCTAATGAATTCTTCAACATATTTGGTAACCACTTCCCCAACTGTCATGAGCAAGCACCAAGCTGAGCATTTTTCAGGAAGTGCAAGAGAGAAAATGCACCCAATGGCAGGGCTGTCATTGGTGCCTCCTTAACAGCACCCAAGAGCTGCTACCTCGGGTTAGGTCTGTTAAACTCAGGTTTTACTGCTTGGTGGTCCTAGGCTGGCTCTGTGAGAGCTGCAGACAGAGAAAACAGGACAGAAGCTGCCTGGGGTGGAGCCCATCAGGTAGGAAAAATCCAGTTCTAAGGCAATGTCCCCAGTTCAAAAAGCTATTTCCAAATTAGACCCAGCACTGGGATTTCCACGGGGTGGACCAACATTAAAAGCCTTAAAGCACCTGCCTTAGGGCCAAGACCTCACCTTTTAGGTTTAAGGAAACAGAGATACATTTTCTTCAGTCTCAATAGCAGCTGTACATTTGGAAAATGTCCTTGAAGCCACTCTAGTACACACTTCAGTCATTTATCAACATATTTTTTCCCCACATCTCCATCCTTTCTCCCACTGAGCCAATAGTAATGTTCAATGATTCTGATCACATGATCCTCAAAACTCCTCACCTTTTATTAGCTACTTACCTCTTTTAATCCAAATTGATCACTTTTTTAAAACCACCTCCACTGGTAGCCTCTCTTGCCTGTTTTTGCCTGGCCATCGTGCACGAATTTCAACCACAAAGTGTGAAACCCATCACCTATTCCATGGTATCTACATATACCCACTCTCATTTCTATTTGTATTGCCTCCTCTATGCTTTTTTAACTAATTAGAAATGGAAAAACCAATCAACCAAACGTCCCCTTGCACAAAAATCCACCAAATCACCATCTGAAAGATATGAACTATGATAAGAATCATAATGTACAAGAATTTAATCATTAAATAACAGAAAATGTGTGACCTTTACAGATGTGCATCAAAAACCTGAATTTCCATAAAAGAAAGAGAATTTACAGGTGGCTGATCTGTCCGTTCAGTTTTCACATGCAGAAAACTTATCAATGCTCTGGGGGTTGTCTGTTTTTTCTATTAAAGAGAGTCAGATAGGAAAACTAAATTTCTAGAAAGACCAAACTAAAGCAAAGATTAATCTTAATACTTGCTGCCTTTCTGGTGGCGCCACAGCTACAAACAATTTGTACAGTCGATGGAGCTAAATTTAGTGAGTGCAAAGCAAATCTAGCCACATGGAAAAGGAAGTTTTTTCCCTTGATTGAAGCTCCTGATTATAGCCCATCGTAATTACAGATTTTCTCTGTTAATAGTACTCATTTCCAGAGTAAGGAGAAGGCTTCTTCAAGCACCCATCTCCAAAGGAGTCTAAAAACCACCAAGAGCAGATATTTCACTGCTGATACAGTTTGCTCCTCTTTACCAGCACGTATCAGCTGGAACTATTTTTAAATTGGTTTTGGTTTGTTCCATTTGGGGTTTGGGAGGCAAATGGATGAGCTCAAGTGGAGATAATCTGTCAGAGCGATGCTTAGCTAATATATTTTCTCAGAGGGAGTTTTTTTGCATGATTGGTGGGATAATGTTTGGGATGCATTCTAAATTCAGTCCTCTGGCCAGGCCCTCTCCTTGTCAGGACACCAGGAATGATGCCTTGGCTGGGCAGAGCAGCAGACGGAGTCTGCAGCCAATTTGTGTCTGATTATTCATTCAGGAGGAAACGGGACAGCAGTGATGGAGAGCTGGAACATCCTGTCCTTCTTTGGAGAATAATTCTCCCAGAAAAATCTTGTTCCTCACCTCTTCCAAATGCACAGCCCCTATCACACCAGCACTGAGCACTGCCAGCCTTTGGAGTGAGGGGAAATGGAAGGGGATGGAATACTGGTAAACGACAGAAAAATAACAATGGCGTAAAAAATCTGCAGTGGAGCTGCTTAACATGCTCAAGACTTTCCTTTGGTGCTGTGGCCGATGAGCCACATCTCCTGCCCAACTCCCATCCAGAATTTCCCAAGGACAAGATGTCCCAGTGTCCCCACAGGGACTCCCCAGGAGCCAGCCACACTCCACTGCTCTGTGTTTGCACCTGCACAGGTAAGGCAGGCCCGCAGATTTATTCCCTTCATCCCATTCCATTTCTTCCATTTGATAAGGCAGGCCCACAGATTTATTCCCTTCATCCCATTCCATTTGATAAGGCAGGCTCACAGTACTTATTCCATTTATCTTAAATTTTTATCATTTCTAGAGGGTTCTTGTCCATGCAAGGTGTCTGCACAGCAGCTCTGTCAGTTTTTCAGTGATGCTAAGGGACTGGATGGCTTTGGCTAAGTTAAAATAATCCAACAGCCTTTCCTTTGAAAAAATTCCTGTTTCCTCTGCAAGACTCCAGCAGGGAAAAGGATTTTGTGGGACACATCTCCTGCCTGCTCCCTGTCAGTCCCATGCCCCTGAGAATCTGGATCCATCAGAGTCACATGTCTTTGGGAAGCCACAGGATCCCTGGTAACAATTCTCCAGGATTCCACCCATCCTAGAGGTTTTGCTGTCCCAGAACCACCTCTGAAAGCAGAAAGCCCCAGGATTTTTGGACACCTTCCCACATTCCCAAATAATCCAGAAATAAAATTGATGGTTGTCCCAAAGGAGCTTCACACACAAGAAGAGAAAACTGGAAGCTTGGCAGAAAAATGGGCTCTACTGGCAGGAGAAAGCAGGAGCTGGAAATTGAAGCATAGATTTTACTTACTGTATATTTAATACCAATTTTCTAAGTTATCTATGACTCAAAAAAATATAATATTTTGCTTACATTAAAACTAAATTTATAGATCTTTTGAAGTGCAGGGTCAGTCACAAAGAATAGCAATGAAAGACAATTTAAAGCCTTGTTCAAGTCTGCAAAGAACTCCTGCCATTTACTGCTCTGAAATCAACACATTTTCTGTCATAGACTTTATTCCTGATCCATTGTACTTCAGATCTTGTACCATTTGCAGTTTTTTGGTGATTGTTGGCTGGTTTGTTTTTTTTTTCCCCAGAGGAATGAACCACGGTGGAGCTCTGAGAGCAAAAAGAAAACACACTAAAACTGCATTGTATATAAAATATATATTTACACAATATAAATCTGAAAGGAAATGAATTTCCTATTTCATTAGGAGGTGATTCACCCACCACATTGATTTCTAATCAGCCTGTTTGTGTACCTTATAAAACCACCACAATTTGCTGTGAAATTGGTATTAAATCATCACATTGGAAGGTATTGCCTTCCTGTTCCTATGACTGAGAGCACAGAGAAAACCCAAATTAAAACAAAATGTGCCTGAAGTAATTGGTTTACACCAACTCACGTAAAAACAAAAGCTCCCATCAGGAAAACATGCTCCTTGAGAATATTCCCTGGAAAGTGTTAACACCACATCCCCAGCAGCACATCAATCAGCTCCAGGGTGTGATGGCTCCACCTCAGCAGGGTGCCAGAGGCAGGAAAAGGAGCCCAACACACCCAAATCATTCATTGTGCCGACTGATTTATTTTAGAAAAAGAAAAAATAGTCCTAAAGTGCTCAGACAACAAGGAGCAATATTTACAAGCCCTGATGAAAACACTGTGGAGCACCTTGCAGGAAGCAATGATTATTAAAGCCTGCACTTTTGGGAAGAGCTGGAGGTTATCCCCACAAGTGAATCTTCTCGTGCCAGGACAAGGTTTGTGCAGAATAAGAACATGAACATAAGATAAATAACATAAAATTCTAGGCAAGGCAATAGCAACAACATTTGTTGCATCATAGCAAGCTCAAAATCTGATTTACTCAGTTTCATACCAGCAAGAAGGAAAAAACCCCTACTGTATAAAATGATATTATAATAACAAAAAGCTTCCAAGTGATCTTAGATGGACTAAAACCTTGCAGTGAATATTGATTCCAACAGGAATTGATGGAATTTGCAATCACCAAACTGAAGGCAAAGAAGGCCAGGATGAAGGAAGTGTTGATTACCATGGATTCTGTCACTTGAGTACAGGTGACAAAACAAAGATGACGAAATGAAAATGAAGAAATAGAATTTAAGCTTTTAGCTAGTATGGGAATAACCTGTCAAGCAGGAGTATTTCTTTATCATCTCCTTTTCCTCTGTCCATTTGTTGCTGGGGCAGCACAGTCACCCCTTTCCTTGGCAGAAAATAAGGAATAAGGGAGGGAGCTGCTGGTGCCCAGTGCATCCACAATTATGGCTCCCTGGGGAGGGGTGAGCTCTGCCCCAGCACGTTTATCCCAAATCTCCTCCCTCCAACATGTGTCCCTCTGCAGGAGATCCCCCTTTTCCTCTGGCAACCAGGGCACCAATTCCCACAGCCTTGGGTACGTGGCAGAGGGAGAAGATGGCCCTGCTCCCATCCCTGCTCCCAAACTCCCCTCTTCTGCTCCAAAACTCCCCTCTTCTGCTCCAAAATTCCCCTCTTCTGCTCCCAAACTCCCCTCTTCTGCTCCCAAACTCTCCTCTTCTGCTCCCAAACTCCCCTCTTCTGCTCCCAAATAATTCCCCTCTTCTGCTCCCAAATAATTCCCCTCTTCTGCTCCCAAATAATTCCCCTCTTCTGCTCCCAAACTCCCTCTTCTGCTCCCAAACTCTCCTCTTCTGGTCCAAAATTCCCCTCTTCTGCTCCCAAATAATTCCCCTCTTCTGCTCCCAAACTCCCCTCTTCTGCTCCCAAACTCCCATCCCTGCTCCCAAATAATTCCCCTCTTCTGCTCCCAAACTCCCCTCTTCCTCGGCAGCTGACCCCATTCCTCACCTCCCAACTGGCAGAAAACAAGGAGATTTCATTAAACCCCAGCCTTTTTGGCAGGACAAAGGCCTGGTGCCAAAGGCAGGAGGAGCAGGATGGGGAAAGGAGCAGGATGGGGAAAGGGCCTGTCCCAGGCTCTCCCCACCCCAGCCTTCCCTAAACACAGTTATTTCAATTATGGAGTCAGCTGCTAATTTAGGGAGAAAAGCTGTTTTTGTAACTCTCATTCTCCACAACTCCAATGGCAAGTGATGTGTGAAGATCATTACTTTCTGCTAATTACCCCTCCTAGAAGCACAGACAATTAACTACAACTCATCTATTATCCCTAATAATTATTATTTACACAGTAAATAAGATGGACACTATAGGCTGGGTTCTTTCCCTGCCTAATTTATCCTGAGAAAATGCTTACCAAGGGCTTTATAAAAAGTTTTAAATATGTTGAGGGAAATTTTTTTGGGTGATGACTGTCTTGCTCATATTTAGAAAGATTCTCTGTCCTGCATTGTCTGTCCCATCCATAATTTACTGCTTACACAGTTGTGTAACACTGGGAACAAAATTTAAAAAAACAAAAGAAACAACAACAACAACAACAACAACAACAACAACAACAACAACAACAACAAACAGATTAAGATATAAATTTACTTAAAATAGGAATTATTTTGCCTAGGAAATAAAACCTCTTACAAATATACAGATTTTTAGAAAACAGTTCAATCAACTTTCAATCAAATCAACCAAATTTTTCATTTAAATGGCTCAAATGCACCATTTTTCTGGAGATACAGAAAATATTTTAATGCTGTCACCTGAGCTCTTCAGAAAGAAGAGCACATGCAATTTTCACAGATTTTCAGTACCAAACTAAGGTGCGAAAAGCAGCCCATAAATGACTTGCAGCACTATCCAGAAGTTGTTTGATTCCTGGGATGCCTTTCCTGATCTAAATCCACCCTCCTGGTGCCACCTGAAAATCACACAGGGTATCAGAGGCAGGAAAAGAAGCTCAACACATTCAAATCATTAATTGTGCCATCATATTTTGTTTAAAAAAGGAAAAGAAGAAAAGAAGAAAAGAAGGAGAGGAGAGGAGAGGAGAGGAGAGAAGAGGAGAGGAGAGGAGAGGAGAGGAGAGGAGAGGAGAGGAGAGGAGAGGAGAGGAGAGGAGAGGAGAGGAGGACAGAAGTCCTAAAATGCTCAGACAACAAGAAGCAATATTTTAAATCCAGATGCAAACAATGAGGAGCCTCTTGCAGGAAACAGTGATTTTTAAAGCCTGCACTTTTGGGAAGAGCTGGAGCTTATCCCCACAAGTGAATCAAGCAGGTTTTCCTCTGTATTTCTCCTGGTATTCCATATTTAGTAACTTACTGTACCCCAAAGGCTGCAGGACCTGAGCTGTAAAACCTGGAGCACTTTCATAAGATCCTCCAAATTCCCTTGGTCTTTTTCAGACAGGGAACAGAATGAGGATCCTTGAATTTCTCTACCAGTTCCTCCCAGTACATTTTTCTGGGCCATTTTCTGGATGGCTTTAATTACACAAAGAGGGGATTTTAGGACTCCAAACGTGTTCCACAGTGCAGGAAGGTGATTCCAGCCTGTTGCTCCTCCCTCACCCAAAACCACTAGCCCCAACAATGAGCTGGCCCAGAGCCATTACATGGGCTAAGATGAAAAAATTAATATTCCTTACTGTTTATTGATTTCCTGTATTATTATAGGAGGATAAAACCTTCAACAGACCTGTCCTTCCATAAAATACCTGTTAAATAGCACTTCTCACCACCACCAGCCTTAACACACAAATTATGAAATCATGACAGAGTGTCTGAAGGGAGAATTTACTGTTGTGCACTGCCTGAGGAAAGAAAGCAGAGATAAACAAACATTCTGAAGGATGGTCACTGCTGAATTGTCACCAAAATTCCCTCAAGCCCTTCTGTAGCAACATCAGCATTGCAAAGCTCCCTGTGGACAGAGCTTGGATTTGTGCAGCACACATGGTGCAGAAAAACAGGGAAAGCCACACTGTAAATAGAGGAGCACAATGTGGAGAACTCATGCAAACTCTTGTGCTGCCAATTCAGAATGAGCCCCCTTTCCTTTCCTTTCCTTCCCTTCCCTTCCCTCCCCTTCCCTTCCCCCTTTTCCTTCCCCTTTCTCTTCCTCTTCTCCTTCCCTTCCCTTTTTTCTTCCTCCTTCCCTTCCCTTTTCCTCCCTTTTCCTTTCCTGTTTTCCCCTTTCCCTCCTCAATTTACCCTCCCTGCAACCCTGTTTTTGGGGTTCTCTCTCCTTTTCCCATCATCTCTTTGCTCCCAAAGCTCTGGCACAGGCAGGTCAGCCTGAACTGGCCACTTGACCCCCTCATAAATGACAGATTTTTTTTTTTCCCCAAAGACTTCAAATCAACAGCTGGAGCTGCCACTTGTGCCTTGATGTCAGTGGCAGAAGGAAAAAACCAGGATTTAAGCCGTGCCAGTTACCCTGTTGTCATTTAAATGATCATAAATGCAAACTTTCCTCAATCTACCCTCATTAAATGTTTTTTTTTACTGCTTCTGTGCCCATTTCTGTCCTCATATTTTGTGTCTGGAGGGGTTTGTTCAAGTATTTCTTTGGACTCATTTTTAGCAGCAAGGGGGGAACTAAGCTGGATGAAATAAGAGATGGCCTGAACCTTCACGTGCAGCAAGAACAAACGGGGAAACCATCTGTGCTTCACCACAAGAAACAAAGGGCTTGAGAAGAGGTGTTTAGCACACCACACCTGAGAGGAAAAATATCTCTGCAATTCCATATGCCAAAATAACTCAAAAAGGCCATTTGGAGGTCAAAAGCTGTTTTCTTATGGTTCTCCTTGGGATAGAAAAGGGAATTCTAGTGGCATACAATGGCAGTTTCATTTAGCAGAGAGCCCTTGGCAGAGAGCTCTGCTGCTGTAGCCTGAGGCCACAGAAATTCCCTGATTTTCTGTTGATAGTTGTGGCCTAATCCCATCTGTTGGCGCTTGAGCTTTTGTAAAAATGAAATTAAAAAACCCTGTCCTAAACAGTCAGGGTCTCCTCCTTCCTTTCCATTTGCAAAGCAAAACTTCAAATAAAGACAGAGACACATGAAATAAATAGACATCCACATCTAATAAAGGTAGACAGGTAAAGGAAATGTCTATTCTCTGTCAGAAGAGAATTAGGGAGACACAAGCAAACCACTGTTAAAAAGTGACATTTCAATCCTCCTTCCCATCTCTAACAACTTTACACATGAATGTGGGCAAATGTATGGGAAAATCCATAAACATGCCTACTGCACCTCAAGTTTCAAAATTATTTGGTAGGAAACTTCCAAATATCCATATTCCCCAAAAAAGTTTGAATGTTTTGGGTTTTTTTGAGAAAGCCTTACTATATTGAGATTGTTGGAATTATGAATGCTAAAAGGAAATTCCAGGACTTTTCTGTCGGCTAAATAATAGATATATATGTAATTATTGAGATGATTCTTTTAAATCTGATTAAATAAACTTTAAAAAGTCAAGCCTAATTCGAGTATTTGATGAATAAAATTCAGTCTTTGAATCAAAAAATAAATAAATCTCAAAGCAAGAAGCATATTTTGCACTTTGCACACCTTCTCAAAGGCTGTTCCTGACGGGAACATTGTGTCTCCCAGCAATCAGAGAGCTCTTCTTGCTTGGGATGCAAATATATTTTCCCAAACAAAAAGAATTTTCACCTGGCTACCACGTCCATGTTCCCAATACCAGCAATGGATTTGCATCAATTCTTGCAAAGCAGCTGTTGTGCCAAAATCTTCTTTTCAGTCCTTTCACCGCTTCACTTTTGTAGAATGTCATTGCTTCTTATGGCTTCTGTATATAAAAGGTGTGTAATATATCATTATCTACCTGCTCTGCCTTCCAGCTGCAACAAAATTGTCTGTACTCTCTGTGGTTTATTTCATTTTCTCCTTTGGCTTTTATCCAACAACGGCCTTTTTGTCCCAAAAGCTTTCCCAGCTCACATTCCTAACTTGATGGATATTTGCTAACATATACACCAACATAATTTTATTTCTTCTGGGAAAAGAGAGTGCATGTTTTGTGCTTCTCTATGGCATTTCTTCCATTGGTTCAAGGTTTGCCACCAAATCCTACCACACTCTGTGCAACTGCACCAAATCACCAGCAGAACAGCACTAAAAACTCCTTCTAGAATTCCAGATATTCCCCCAGCCCAGGCAAAAGGAGCCTTTTATCCCTCAGCACCCACCAAGCAGCAAACAAAAAGCCCGTGTTAGATCCTCACAAGAACAGCTCCAGCTGGGACTTTCCCACTGGTGCTGAAAATCCCTCAGCTAAACCCTAACTGTGGTGTCCTCCTAATCAGGCACATCCCACCCAGCCAGCAGGGATCACACCCAGCCAGGAAACCAAAAGAAGAAACACCTTTGTAATGAAAACTGAGATTATGAAAGCCAGAGCTGCACAGCAGAGCTCACATCAGCGGTTTTGGTGTTTGGAGTCTCTGTTTCAGCACTGCTCCCGGACACCCCAGATCAATGTGCTCCTGCTCCAAGTGCAATCAAAGTATCCCCAAAATGCAAATCTTGCTCTCAGTCTTTGCAGTCCCCATCACAGCTCACAGGCTGAGCACGGAGCATGATTTAATTTCCACGTGGAAACAGGAACACTGAGCAGAAAGGTTGGCTGGAGAACAGCTTCACACAAACAGCAGAAAAGTTGCTCTGAAGCTAAAGGGATGCAAAATCAGCTCACCCAGCAACTTAATCTTGGAAAGCAGTAAAAAGAGCTATATTTAATGGTGCTATTGTTCAGTTGGAATAATTTGTGTTTAATTTCTCAGGGAAATTCAAACCTTTTATGCCAAGCACTGGTATTATTCCCTTTTTATATTTTTATCAATGGTTCAATTGCCCCTTAATCAAAAGACAATGCAAGAGGGAATATTTCTCATTCAGCAGAGCATCTTGACTAATTTTATGGTCCCATATGTGATCCCTCTGAACAGAAGTTCACACAAAGAGCAATTTACAGCACACACGTAGCTGGAGAGCTAAAAATAGAATATGCAAATCTCAGTCTTGGCGACAGAACCCTTACAATGCCCTTTGGGTTTCAGCTGATATTCACCATTTGATTAAACACGCTGTAAGAACGAGTGCACGAGCGTGCATTCTGTATTAGCAGGAAGGAAAATAATTCTGTATATTTATCCTGGAAACATCTCCCTCAGGCATTTTTTACTGTATTTATTTGGGATGCAAAATGGGCTATGGAAAAATACCTTGTATCATAAAGTTCAGCTTCAGCTTGTTGTAAACTGTGAACAAAATGAAAACCCCTCAGATTGGAGCTGTGGTTCTCGTGGAGTCCATATTGCAAAGCTTTAGCTCATAAGATCTAAAAAGCATCATTAATCTTAAACAGATAAGTTCAAGCAGTCACTGACCTGCATCCAGAGGATTTCACCCCCTTAGCAGTTTAGAATCAGTCTCTGTGCAAAGCTTAATAAGCACTGAAATGGTGAAATATTGACTCTTTTTAACAGGCACATGGAGCTAATTCCAACAAGAGCAATGAAGCCAAGTCAGAGCTGAAAAAAAAATCCAACCAAAACCAACAACAAAAAAATTATACTGAGACCATTTTAGAACTAGTATTGACCAGAAACGTTTTAGTAAACCACAAGAAAAAGACAGATTGTTAAACTTAACATTGTAGATGTGGAAAGTCTGATGATTTCCCATTTTCTCTGGGACTCAGAGGGGGTGAACTGATGTGGAAGCTGAGCAGGAACACTTTGGTACTGGGCTTTGACCTCAAAATGAACAGCAAAATATAAAACTCTGGATAAGCCTCTGCCAGTCCCACCAAAAACCAACCCCCTGCCTGCCCTGCTGCTCCCTGGGAGTGAGGGAAGTTCTGCTGACACTGGGAACGTTCTCCCAAAGCCTTCCCCAAGTCCCACTCCCAGCCTTGTCTCAATCCTGGGTATTCAGGGCGTTTCATTCTCTTTCTCCAGGAGGAAGCACCTGAGCTGGCTTAGGCTGTAACAACATTTAAATAACCAAGGTGTGTTTTCCTCTCCCCAGCAATCAAATGTTGCATTGATTTGTGGGAGCAGGGATTACCCAGCAGCAGCAGCAACCTGTTCTTGCTGGTTTAGAAGTGCACAAATGACATTCAAGGAGCTGCAGCCATAAAATATCCACTCTGAGTTATCTCACGGTATTTGTTTTCTCTGATTGTATTTTAAAAGACCACTTTTAAAACAAGCATCAAGTACATGCCTGACTTTATTCTGCAGCTCAGCACAGACCTATAAAAAGGACAATACTTACATTCATAAACTAAAAAGAAAAAAAATCTATTTGTTCAGCAACGTTAACATTCAGCTTGACCTTTCAAAGAACAAATCTACTGGAATTGCAAAAATTTTCAGTCTCTTAATTAGGTCTGTACAGAAGAATCCAATGCCACAAGCAAACAGGATATTTCCATTCTGGCCTCCTGTACTGAACGAATAAAATACTTCAGGATGTAACTCGCTTGAAACCAGAATGAACAAAGGTCATTAACCTCGCTGATTTAACCAATCCAATTTGTGCTCTTTGAGCATTAATTGAAATTTCTTAGACACACCAAAATCATTCTGCACATATGAAGGCTCAGTGAAAACCAGATGTGTTACCACATATATGTGTTCCCAAATTTATCTGCACCAAAACTGGGCCACCCCAATCTAATGACAGCAGGAGATTTTTAAATGTCTCGTGGTCCTCTACTCTTAAATAAATCCCTGTCCTTGAAAAGCAACAATAAAATATACGGTTTTTAGAGCACCTGTTCTCATTTTGAGGACCTCAGCAGTATTTTATGCTTTGTGGTCAACAAGAAGATGTTAAGGAATTAACACTTATTGTTGGGACACAAATTCCTCTGGGCCCCTTCCACACAGGCCAGAAGGACTCAGAAATGTGAGGACTGAATCAAAACCTTCAGAGAAATTAAAATACGTAAATCCACACAGACATGAGGTAGAAATGCAAGTTCAGTTTTAAAATAAGTAGAAGATTTTTTAAGTGCTTCAGCAAATAAGAGACTGAGTTAGTTATTAAGACAAGGACTTAAAATCTAGTTTATAGTTCAGTGGCACTGTCTTTTGCAAAGTTAGTTAAACTCTAGACATAATGAAAACAACGTGACCTTGCTAAAACATTCCTAGATGCAACAGAGAGAATTTTATAGGCAGAATTTATGTCAGATTTATGCCTGCTTTCGCACATCAATCTTAGCTTAGGATAGGTTGAGCATTATTGTAGAAAATTCATGTTTCAGCCTGATTGGCCAAAAATAGAATAAAAAGCACTACTTTGAGAATGCTAGCATGCTTTGAGGGATGGACTATGGTGCTGCTGCTGCTGCTAAGATACTGCCACTTCTGCTTGGGACATGGGGACTTCACTGGCACCAACTGTAACAACCTCTGCCTTCATGAGGCTGATTTAACCACGCAATAAAAACTTTACTTTTACAATTACCCAGCTTTTGGTCTTCAGCGAAGACGCACCGACGAACTTCTCAATAAAAAAAGGAAAAATTTACCCCTCCTCCTGCTAGGCCTCACTTAACTACCCAAAGGACAAGGGACTGTGCTGGCTTTGCATTGACTGACGTCTGGTTAAGCCACTAGAAAGCCTGTGGGAACACACATGTTAGAAAGCGGGAAACTCACCAGGATTTTTGTGGTGTAAGCACTGTTGATAGCGATTGCATTGACCAGCAGCTCCATGGTTTTGGCGGGGATGGAGTCGGGGTCGGGGATCTCCTTGTAGTGCACGTCGCCCACGTAGGCCTGCACCACGGTCATGCGGTTGGTGGTCAGCGTGCCCGTCTTGTCCGAGCAGATGGCCGTGGCGTTGCCCATGGTCTCGCAGGCGTCCAGGTGCCGCACCAGGTTGTTATCCCTCATCATTTTCTGAGGGGGAAACCCACCAAAACTCGAATCAGAAATGCTTCGAGGTTGGCTTGGACAGGTTTTTAGTCACAAAAAGCAAAGCAGCCCGCGGTTAGTCTTGCTGGTGAGAACGTGACGTTCCCCAAACCAGAGCTTTGGTGGGGGCCAATATCCCCAAATCCCACTTACAGACGACCAAGCTGTGCCTATCCCTGAGGGAATTTAGCCTTTGATTAATGAAAAGAGTTGCATCATTTGCCTGCAGTAGGTTTGCATTTTAAGGAATAGCTGGAACAGCAGAGATGAGCTAAAGGAACCAGAGATAACTGTCATTGTTGGACACGAGAAGACCAACACACACTCCACAGTTCTCAAAAGGCTAATTCTAGTTTATTCAAAAAATGAACCCCTTTTAGAGGGTTCTGCCACAGCTGGACGTGATTGGTCCTTTGTTCAACACCCCATCACCATGACTGGCTAATTAGAAACACTTCTCTGCAAGCGTCTTGTAAACATTAAGAAAAACACCAGGTGCACAGATTGTTTACAAGTCCTTCCTTGGCCATGTTTTTGGGAAAAAAATATCTCTTCAACAGGCCTCACTGCTGCCCGAAAAAACCAGCAGCAGCTTAGGAGGCTAAAATGAGACCCACAGATAACAGAGCTTTTTAAACATTATCATTATAGCAATAATTTGGGTTTTCTCTTAACGCTGCTTGGAATGCCAGGATATTATCTGGCAGCACGCAGATGGACCCTAGGTTTTGGGGCAAAAGCAAAAGGGAAAGAGAAAGGGAAAAGAAAAAGGGTGCCATAGGAAGGACATCAGGAGAATGAGAAAACATTTTCAAAGCAGCTACATTCTTTATTAGCAAAACCCCGTCTTTGAGGCTTGCTCCTTTTTCCTAATAATTGTGATATTTGGCTACATAGAAGCCAAGAGACTCCTTCCTAAACTGCCTAAGCTAATTTGTTTACATGTTAAATGGAAACAAACTTTACACCATCTTCATCTAAGGTTCCCAGAATGTTTAAATCATCTGATTAAATTGCTCAAGTAATCCTCAAGTCCAGGATGTTAATCCTCTTTAATTTTCTAATAGAACCATTTATATTGACTTCAAAGAACTGCAACTGCATTTAAGGAAAGTACATGAAAGCTTCAGTGATACTCTTAATTTCTTTGAGAAACCCCAATTTCTCTGAGAAGTGTTCCTGAAGACTTCAAATCCTTGCCAAAACTTCGTGCAACTGCACAAGAAAATCTGAATACAAAATTATTCTATATCAAAAGACTGGACCATTTTCAGAGTACATTCTGCTCAATAAATTCCTGTCTTCTTGCAAATTAAGTAGGTATTTGTACTGCTTGATATTCCTGCAATGTGCAGTTTTAATGAGATGTGTTGGAAGACGTATTTGCATTTTTGTTAGAAATGCTTTCAGTTTAAGTTTTCTTTAAAGCAATTTCATGAACATTTTGAGCAGATAATTTTCAGACCATTTTTCATCACATCTGATAAAACCTGAGGACCAGCTCAGTAGGGAACTCAAGCAAACAGCACTTTTCTCCCTGGATTTTGTTGCATGTCTCTTACCTTTACAGAATAAGCCAGAGAAATAGTGACAGCAAGTGGGAGTCCCTCAGGAACAGCAACCACGAGCACAGTAACACCAATAATGAAGAATTTAACAAAATACTGAACGTAGACAGGAGTGCACTCAGGCAACCACTGCTTCTTGTTGACCACAAAGGTGTCAATGGCAAAATACAGTACCAAGATGATGACAGTGATGGCAGACATCACCAGACCTGGGAGGAGAAATCACCAGTTACTATAAACCCAAACACCACCGAGAAGATCAGCAATTAGAAACTGGGATTTGATAGGAAATTCTTTCTTTCTTTGTGACATTTTTCACCAGTACCAATAACAATGAGAAGCTGTACAATGAAGAAAAAACATTGCCATAATATATTTACAGCAATCATACATTCCAGTGCACAAGAAATTATCGGGAATTCATTTTTAAGCACTTACTGCTACCTTTAAAACTTCCCAGGCAGTGCAGGAGTTCTGCAGTCACTTAAGCTAAGTTTATTCAATTTAGCACATTACTTTGCCTGGTACAACATTTATCCATCCTTTTAACCCCCACCTTTTACAAATTACTTGTCTATCCATATTTAAACACCTTTCTTCTCAATAAGTATATCTTTAGAGGCTTGAGCAAAGGAGTCTCCCATAGTTTATGCTGCTGTGTGAAATACTGTAGAAAAACCCTACAGATGTGTCTGGGTGAATATAAAGAGGCAGTAATGCAGAATTAGCCACAGGACAGTTTTTCACTGGCTTTCTTTGAGATGTGACTAACACTGGTGTTTCCAAGGCATCCCTTTTCAAGGGAACATCTGCAGAGTGTGTATTTTCATGAGCAGAGGTTCCAAAGAGACAGAGACACCAATAACTATTTCACAGAATTGACAAAATATCCCAAGGATTCCATCCACTCTCCCAATGGCACAGACTGCTGGGATAGCCCTCCTTCTCCACAGTTTTGTCCCTGGGTTTGAGTTTACAAATAAAATTCCCATTATAGCCTCAGCTTTGCCTTGCTCTGACCAGCCCTGTTTGGCAGATTTCTGTGAGGCAGTTAAGCCTGCATTTTGGAATAAATTAATTTCTCCCTAATGAGATCATAGAGTAGAAGGAGAATGCTGTGAATCTCATGTCTTGACTGCAGTTTAAAAAAAAATTGGTAAAGCTGAAGGATGCTAAGGTTGACAGGAAACAGATGAGTCAGGGAGATCACTCTGTGCCAGAGGATAAAGGAAAATCCATTAAAATATTGTACAGGCAAATACTCCTGACAGCGCAAGACATCCCCATAGATTGCTCGACGCCAACGAAAAACCAAATGAGGCAATGATTAATTAATTTAATTCCTGTTCCTTGCCACATTCGGCTGAGAAATCCCTACACAATTACTTTAAGAGTGATGTTCACGTGCCTGCCAAAACACCAAAGAGAGCAGAAGTCAAGGCAGTGCAGAAAGGTATTTAATCCAGGCAATTAATGATCAGGGGAAACAAAAGACTCAAGCTGGGGGAATATGAATTGGGGCAAGGCATTAAAGTGGACATCAGGGATGGTAATCCCAGATTCAGGCCCACTCTGTTCAGGCAAAGGGAACTGGCATCATGGGGTTATGTGATCAATTCCTGTGATCACCTTAAAAAGGGATGGGAAGGGGAGAAACCAGACTGGGGGAGAAGGCTGAGGGAGATGGAATAGAAGTAAAGGGATCTTGTAGGGCCTCAACCAAGGAGCTGAGATCAAAATCTCCTTAATACCACGAGAAAAACAAACCTAAGGAACTTTAGGCCTTTATGGAAGATTTCCACTCTCTACTACATGGTGGAGAAGTGCTGCTTCCAACACCAGGGGCCAGATGGCTCTGGATACAGGAGTCAAAAGATGTGTCGTGCTTGGGGAGAAGGCAGGAACGTGGAGACTTGGGGAGAACAGAATGCTTTTGGAATCCATGAGAGGGAAATACTGTGTGAGTGATATTTTGAGATGGTATTAGAGATTCTGAAACTGTGTACTCCCAAGTTCTGAGGGGAGAGGAAATTAAAGACGTAATTACTGCACTTGGGAATATTAACTCTGAGAAAAGCTGCATTTCATTTTGATTCAAATATTCATTACAATCCAAGTTGCCCAAAGCTCCTTGACAGTCAAAGCTGATTTTTAGGAGAATAAAAGATCTTCAGCACCACATACTCTCCTTAGAAGAGCTTTGTGATGACCCATTTCCAAATCTTGCAGTAAAAAGGGGCCTGTCCCCTTTCAGAACCATCTGCTTTCCAGCTCTTTGCCTCCTGTGACCCAGAGGGCTTTGGTGTCACCCAGCCATACCTGCTTTGCCAATCTGCACTGCCAGCTTGGTCAGCTTTCCCTGAAGGACGGATTTCTCTTTCTTGTGCATGTTGGATTTCTTCTTGTCCTTGTCGTCTCCCTCTCCCCCTTCCGCGCTCTTCAGCGGCTGCATCTCCATGGCAGCAGCCCCGTCCTGCTGCTTGGCTGATAATGCAGAACAAAACTGTTACTCCAGAGCTTCTTCCCCTCCTTCTCTCCGAGCTCATCCTGTCTGATGCAGCCAGCATCACAGGGGCTGCCTGGGACAATCCCTGCCAGGGACAGCACTCTTGGCTGCCGTGGCAGGCCCTGGAGACCCAGTGGGGCTCTGCAGGACACGGCTGTGCCAGCACATCCCTCAGGACACGTGGGGGTTTGGGCTGGAAAACCGCGGATTGGGTTTATCCCTCACTGTTGCCCCAGCCATGACGCTCTGGGCCATACACATACATGTCACTGAATGTCTTGCAGGTGACTTGGCAGGTGGCAGCACTGCAGGATTCCCCGGAATAGCAGAGCTCAGGCGCTTTGACAGATCCATATTCCTCTGGATTTTGGGATGTCTCTCAGCATGCAATGCCCCCTCATAACCACATTTCCAATGCAAACATTTTGAAGGCAATGTGGCTGCACAGAGGGCTCGCGTGTCACCTCTCTGGGCTGCAGGGACACCCTGGTGCCCAGGGGACCACACTCTGCCATCCACCATCCCAGAAAATCCCTGAGTTAAAGTTTCCTCAGCATTCCATGACCAGGTAACTCAGCCCTCGGGTCTGACGGTGGTGGCATCACCACACCCCACAAAAACCACACACGGGTTCAGGGCTGATCCCTCCTTTCCTGACAGAATGCCAACAGAAGGAAACTTTATTTTTATGTGTTTCTGAAAGGCAATGACATTGCAGTGGATATATGTGCATGTGTCTGGTTTGTCCTGAGCACAATAAATAAAATAGGATGAGATGAAACAGCTTTGCTTTCGTGAAGAGATTGTACAAGACCGTGCTTGTTTGACCTGGAAATCCAATTTATCTACCTAGCCTGAATGCTTATTATTGAATAGCATTTTATTTGGTACTTTTGTACCATGAACCACTGTGTTTCTCTATCCAGTTTCTGAGCCATCACCTTTGTAATGTTCAATATTATCTGAGAAGAGAAAATTATCGTTTAATTTGGTATAACCCAAAGAACTCCTGATAGCTGTGTCTTATAATAAAAAGGGAACCATGACTTTGCTTCGGAGAAAGCAAAATATTGATTCCAATTTCTTCCTGACATTGTATATTAAATAAGAAACTCCTAAGACTCTCAATCTTCCTGGTGTTTATCCTTATAAAAGGCTTTTACACTGCTAGATAACACCTTGGCTTTAAGGTTTCCTTTTTTATCATTGCTTTGCCTTTTCCCTGCAGATGAAGAGATGTCCAGACAATGCCATCAGACACCAGAGATGATGAGACAAAAAAACTGGGCTGGAAAACCACTAACAATACATAGGACACACAACTTGCACAGGAAAAATTAATTCAAATGAGCTTTGTGAGATGAAAGCAACATTTATCAATGGTTCATTTAAAATACTGCTCTCCTAAATCTCTGCAACTTGTGGAAGTGACAATCTCTCTGGTAGGTTTTTGGTTGGGGTCGGTGGTTTGGGGGTTTTTTGGACGTTCTGCATGAGCAAGGAGGGCCAGTTTCACACACAGGCACAGGTCACAGGTTCTCACTGTACTTTGGGACAGGATCTACATGCTAACAATACAATCCACAACTTCCTGAAGAGGAAAGAAGATTACCTTTGTTCTGGTTGTTCTCCATATTCCCATCCTGCATCTTGCCTAAATGATGAAAAATTCCAACAGACAACAGACAGTAAACAACCTTCAGCCGAGACAGAAGAGGGAAATGGGAATTTCTATCAATGGGAGACAAAAGCCATGAGCACACCACGGGCACCTGGCACCATCCCCTGCCCTCACACCTGCCCTCACAGGAGGGGCCAACCCAGCTGGGCACAGCCAAGGAATTCCAGCCCAGATCGGGCCTGGAACACGTTAAATCTTAAATATCAGCACGTATTTTTGAGGAATCTGCAGAAATTCCGAGGGGGAAACTAATCAAGTGGAAAGATGAATGGCAATAATATTCCTGAGCTGATGTTTCAGAGGGCTGGGACTTAAAAACTCTGGCACACAGTGGTATAGAGTATGACTAAATTAATCATGTTACTAAACTGAGGGAAAAATAGAAACAATAGTGTTAATAATATAAATAAATAAATAAAAATGTAAATCAGACAGGATTTTTAAATTACATTTTCCTCACTTAGTTGTACTAATTAGTAAATTTATTCTGGAAATACAGGTGCCAGGTGACTTAAATTCAGATTTATCCTGAACATAAATTTACCAAGTGCCTCTTTAATTTCCAACTTGACATTTTATCCACAAACAGTTTTACCACAGCAAAGTCCTTATTCCTCTGTGCCTTTTTTTTTAAACTGGAAATGTCATTAGAGAGTCTGCATGAGACAAAAATGGTAAAATGTACAAATCACATACAAAACTTTGGTATTCAAAATAACAACTAAATATTTTCAAATGTATCCAAAATTTCTTGGTGGGATCCCTTATGAAGCTTTCACAGTAGTTATATGAATTTATGGAAAAGACTACAACAAATATTGTTCCAGGATGGATGACAGTGTCTTTTGGTTGTTATGTGAAAGGCACAATAAAAAAATGATGCTAAGGAAAATTCACTTAAAACACCATTACAGGATTGTTGACACATACTAATAAGATATGTATCATCAGAGTTTATTTAAAAATGTGCAGCAGCTACATCTTGTTGTTCTGACTGCTGTGTGGATTAATTTTTTCACTCTGCTGTGAATAAAGAACAACAAAATGGAAAAGCTAAGATGCATGTCTTGCATGTTGGTCTTTGCACTAAGTGGGAGAGCAAAAGGGGCCAAATCAGTCTTGTATTTGTCAAAAATAGGCCCCAGTGTCACACTGGGAAATTCCAAAGGCCAGAAGCAGAGCCAGGGAAAGGACATCTCGTGACCTAAAATCATCTCCGAGCTCAGGTGAATTACTGCAATAAGCCACTGACCATCAGCTGCTTGTCTGTATTTCTAATTCTATTCCCACCCTGGAAATAACAGGACTTTTAAAAATTCAGAATCCACCTTCCAGAGCTTTACACTTTGCACAAGGGATTAATCCATGAACCTGAGCAAAACCAAGCTCATTTTCACAGTGAGATTCCCTAGAAAACCTCTGCCTGGGGGGCACAGTTGGACTCAGTACCTGCCTGCTGGCTGTTTTTCTTAGAAGGGCTTTTAATAAAGTTACTGGAAGACATAAAATATCTCTGGAGATTTGGATTTCTGGCTGGAGCATAAAGCCTTTCCTAAGAACTGGAAGGCATTAATTTAGAGCAGGCAGTCTGCTCAATTTCCTGCTCTAGACATCCTTCTGCAGAGTGCAATTCCAGACCTTGGAGTGGCAAAAACTTGAAGAATATTCAACTTTCAAAAAGATAAAAATCACCAACAGAACCCAAACGTGACTGTCCCAACTGGCAAACACATCACAGAGATTATTTTTCTTTGTAAATTAAAATATGTACTTCTGGGACATATATTTGCTATTTAATAGCATAATTAACATAATAAATTGCACTAACGATTGGCTGGCTACCTGAAAATAGCATACACAAAATAAACAATCATTAACAGCAGTTTAAACTCAGGTATTTAAAAAAATACATTCTTAATATCATTAATTACTGCATTCAGGTTATTGAGAGGCGGAAGTCATCACAGGTAGTCACAGCTCAGTTATTTAGACAGAATAACAAAGAAAAGGTGATTTGGGTAATCAAGATAAAGAAAAGGAAGCTGTAAACTATCTATATCCTCCTGTGCCAAATAATTTTAAGGCTGCCCTTTGCTATAAAAGATGACCAAGGAAAGGAAAGTAGAAAGAAAGGTGATAGAATCACCACTGCTGAGAGATCCTTCCTCCTTCCAGGTACAAAAACTCCCCCATCCTTCTGTCCTCCTGCATTGTTCAGGATCATCAAAAGGATGAGTGTTTATTAATATTTTGATAGCATAATGTGAAATAATTCTTAAAAATACAATTTTTTTACCTCATTCTAAAAATATTGTCTTCTTTTCTGTTTGGAATAATAAATAAAATAAATGTTGTTTGGGCTGGAGAAATCCATCTGAATTTTTTATCACTTTTCTAAGCAAGGAAGAAAAATCAGAAAGTTTAAAATAGCATTTCTAACAACACCTGCATTCTGCAGCTGATTTGAAAGTTCTGAATTTACACATAAATGTTTTTGCATGCCTTTGCCTCACTACAATTCCTATATTTTGGAAAGGACTTGTGGTAGCTTTACTGACTAAATGCTTATTCTAGAAGTCATGGACTTTACCCAATAAAATTCCCAAGAAAAGCCTCCCCTTTACCTGCTGCAGCCCTTGAAGGGCCCGTGACACAGAATAACAAAATCCTATCAGTATTTTGGCATTGGAAATTATTTCCAAATTGGAAGAACTTTTTGGAATCAACCAAAGAAAATAATGGAATTGTGTTTCAAGTGCAGAGAGGGAACCACTGTACTAAACAGGAAGTTTTAGATAATTCATCTAAGCATTCAATAAATAATTTCACTTGCAATTCAGAAATATACTAAAATATAAATAAAATGTAATAAAAATAGAAAACTAATATTTAAATAAAAGTTCAAACTACAAATTGCTTTGCAGGAGCTGAAGTAGTTCAGTACCTACACTGGGATTAGCTGTAAATGTAAAATACCCCAGCAGAGATTTCTCTGAGTCTGCTAAGGCATTTCTATACCCTTTCTGTATTTTCTGAATACACATTTAAGTAGCAAATCCTCTGGGTTAGAAATGCCAAAAAACCCCAACAACCCACCCTGGAAATCCTGATTTTGGAAGGTGGCAGTGCTCTACTAGGAGGAAATCAAATTTGGGGTAATTAGCTCTACTAGAAGGAAATGAAATTTGGGGTAAACAAGCTGTAAACAGTGATTGCTGCTTCCCTGATTTTCATTTTTTAAAATTACCTTTACTAAATATAAGACTTTGGAATGGGATGAATTTTCCTGAACTACTACCTTTCTGCAAAATTTTCTGCTCTGTTTATGACCTTAACTTGCAACCTTTCCAAACCTGAACATATTGTCCATAGTTCTGACAATGAGATCAGCAACAATTCTCTATTTTGATCTCAACTCCTGAAACTCAACAGAACTTATAAGAGTTCCTTTGGTACAGCACATAACACACAGGCTGGGTCACAAAGTCAATGGATTTATCACTACAGGCTCACTGGCTGAAAACAAACTCTTTCTTTTGTGTCAATTATGTATTGACAATTAAGAATAAAAATATTTTATCCGAAATGTAATTGGTTGATTTTCAAGCTACAGCATTTCCTGAGCTTGCTACTTCTTCAAGTATATAATTTTTTTTTTCTTATTTTAAGATATTTTCTACACAAAAGGTATTAGACTTTAGGTAAAATTCTTGTTTCCAGTCACACCTCAGAAAGAATTTTCAGACTTAAAAAAAAATTCATTTCATCCAGAGCAAAGGAATACGTAGATGAATTTGGGCTCCTTGCTTTGTAACTTATCCTCTCCTTCCTTTCTCCCCTCCAAATCATATCTACACTTTAAGTATTTAACTCATCAGCAGAGCAAACTGAGAAATTACCAGAAATCTGGCATTGGCCATTTCCCAGATAATTCCAAAGCCCTCAGACCTCAGTCTGCCTGTCTGAGTTCTCTGAGCAGCTGAGTTGTGGAAAGCCTCTCCTGCCCGTGTTGATCAAAGACCAGCAGAATCACTGAACTGCCTCGTCTCAGAGGAGCTAAAACCCAAAACATCCTTAACTGCACAAAAAATTTCACTCCGCCCCTGAGTTTGTATCTCTCAGCTCCAGGATAAACACGGGCAGTCACTGTTGTTCCTGACTGGAGAGAGGATGATGGAAAATCACATCCCTAATTCCGACACTGATCTAATATCCCCTGGAAGTCAATTTCCTCATTAAGGCCAGCATTAAGCCCAAACACAAGAGGGATTCAGCAGGCAGCCCCAGCTCTGAGCAGAGCCCAGGTTGGAGCAGCACAGGGCTCCTTCTGCACCTGCTGAGCACCAGCAGAGAGGGGCTGAGCTCTGCTCCCACCCCTCCTTTGCAGCTGGCAGGGATGAGCAGGGTGCTGAGGAGCCAGTGGGACTGCAGGGGAGTTTGTTTTGCACTCACCACAGTGGAATTATCACAGGATCACAGAGTGGGTTGAGCTGGAACAAACCTTAAAGCTCAAACCTTAAACCTTGAAGCAGTGCCACCCCTGCCATGGGCAGGGACACCTTCCCCTATCCCAGGCTGCTTCAACCACATCCAGCCTGGCCTTGGGCTCTTGAGGGATCCAGGGGCAGCCACAGCTGCTCTATGTCAGGACCTCAGCACCCTCCCAGTAATGGAGAATAAAACACTTCTAATTCATGCCCTGGTTCTTGGTCTCTAAGGAATCTGGAACCAGCATGATGGAGGTCCCTGCCATGCAAGGAGATGTAGGGATTGTAAATCCCACTTTTCCAGAATGGGTTTTAAATGTGGTTATATGTTTCTTTTAAATAATTTGAAAATAGGCTCAAGGATTTCCTGTGTCACTGTTTTAAATAAGATCCTACAGCAGCAAATCCTGGTCCTTGTTTAGCACTTGATATTGCTGTCAGAAACCCTCATTTCACATGTGAAATGCAACCTGCATGGAAAACAAACTTCTCTCACCAACATGACGAAAAGCAGAATGACTTTACTCGGTATTTTTGGCACTGCACAAGAGTGAAAGGTCGCTTGGCAAATAAAGGCTCATGTATCTGATTAGCAGCAAGATACAGCTGATGCCTACACTAATATTGACCCATTCAATCCAATTTAACTCTGGAATTTGGCTGTTAGGAGAGGCACTGAAACATCTGTGTGCTACCAAGCGGGGTCAGGAATCTGTGCTGGGACACAGTCAAAACTGGCTGCAGGAATGGTTTGGTTGGGGTTTAGTTAACACAGGCAGGCTCAGGAGAAGATCACTGAGAGCTCACTCCAATAGCCACAAAACTTCTCAGCCCCCCCTGGAACAGAGGCTGAAAACAGCCAAAGTTGTTCCTAACACGGTGTGGGTTGAACTGGAGGCAGTCCCTGATCCCAGCCCTCTCCCAGAACTGTGTGAGGAATTATGAGTGAGAAAGAGGAGAAGCAGAGAGAACCCCTTTCTCATGATGCTCCTCTCCTGATCTGTGCTGAACAATGAAGCTTCAGAATAAAACTTCAGGGGAATCTAACCAAAAGTTTTGAAACTGACGTAACTGCTTCTTTCCACTGCAGTTTTAATGGCAAATAGATCAAGACTGCAAACTCTGCCTCTGCCAGGCTGAACTCTGTGGGAATGGAGCTGCAGCACCCCTGTGGCCCCTCTCCCAAGCTCCTGCAGAGCGTGTGGAGCAGGATCTCTCAGAGTGCAGTCACACACACACAACATCTGTGCAGGTCAGCGAGGGGAGAGGGAATTTGACACAGTCAGGAGAGAAATCCATCAAATCAGACAAGCCGGGGGTTGTGACGTACCATTGACTAAGCTGGCATTTGCATTATCAGTGGCATTTGCACCTGCTGCACCATCTGTGGCTGGAGGAGGGTGGGAGGAGGGATGGGAAGAATCTACTGAGCAATAATGGATAAAAGAAACAAAACAAAACAACAAAAAAAAACAAACAACAAAACAGAAATAATGAATAAATAATAACAGCAACGCGAACGAATGAACGTGACAGAGCGAAAAGCCTCGGTGGCTTGGTTTGCTCCCCAAATCAAAGAGTTTGAAATTAATTAACACAAATTGCCAAAGCAACGTGGCATTGGGAAGGTGTCACAAAGGAAGCCGCAAACTCAAATAATAATAACAACAATAATAATAATAAAAATACAAATAAATATTAAACACGTTCAGCAAAGTTAAAGGAGCTGGTGAGAACTGACTGTACACAGTCCTGTGTACATTGCTTTAGTCCTTTTATGTCTTATTTTTTGTACTTTAATGTAATTTATGCATTTTTAAAGTGGTTGAAATGTTTCCTTTGGAGTTAATTTACACAGTGCATGGGTAGCTTTTAAATTTGCATTTAAAAAAGTGTTAGATCTATATCTGTACGTAGTTCTACATGGTAAAATAGCACATATTTTATGCTTTAAATAATTTTGTACATTATGATTTATCATCCCTGATGCATCCCAGTCTAACAGGGCTCAATCCATGTCCTGCCACCACTCAGGTAAAATGCATGAGTAGAAACATGGAATTTTCCTGTATTTTATGTGGAAAAGGCAGGTATAGTCTTGGGGAGAATAATGGGTTATTTTAAATCCAGCTAATGGACACGGCACATTTCCTGGTTTGTGGTGACATGAGGGAAGAGTCAGAAAAGAAAACCCTCCTTTCCAGCAATCATCCACATATTAGAGAAAATTGGACAAGAAATCTTTCCTAACTGGAAGGTGAAAACCTTGAAGAAGGTTTTATCATTTTATTATGTTTTTTATAGTAAAGTTCAATAAAATTAGTCTCTGCAAATAACAGATAGAATTTATTTTGTTTTGTTTCTGGTGGTTAGCTGCTCACAACAGAACCAAGTCCTCCCATGAATCCTGACTGAGACTCTCAAACTGCTCCAGTCCCTGCCCCACAGGGATTATTTCATGCTGTACTGGGTTGGTACTGCAGAAGAATGGGCTGATTTTATTTACAAATGGCAAATTGGGAGCAGAAAATAAACAGCTCCCAGGATTTAAAAACACACCCTGTGCAACTGCATTCAGGAAAATTTCAATTGCAAATTTGATTACTGTGGTGGCAACCACTTAAACTGTTTTGGTGACTCGTGCTTGTTCTTTATTCCGTGTGGATCCCCACCCCAACCAGCACAGCGTGAGTGAGCTGCTAACAGCAAATCAAGTATTCCACGTTAAACACTTTGCAATTTACTGCTGGAGAACAGCTCATTCTTCAAGCTGAACCTCGAGATTTGCAACACCAACAATGCCTGCACACCAAAAGATTTGGCACCAGCAATCTGGTTGATTTAAAATCATTCTTTAATTTCAACTTGACTGATTCAAAGGTGATTATTTCAATCAGCAGTTCCCCCCTGATTTGCACCATTGGGTGGGATACAGTTCTTACTCTACCTGGAAGCTGCTGTTCCTCCTCCTGTTTCACACCTGCATGATGGTTTTTAAAGTGTTAGTGAACAATAAAAGCACACAGCCACATGGACTGAAAGAGGCAGGATTTCTGAGAACTGCAGGTTTAGGTACCAGAGGTTTTCATTCGAGTTGGTGCCACCAGCTCTGCCCAGGCAGAGCACAAAGCTGCCAGCAGCACCAGAAAATGTGGAGGAATTCTCTATATTATGGATTTTTTATATTATAGCTATTTCTACAGAGCCATATTCAATTAAATTCTGCACCTGCATCCAAATTCTAACACAGCTCTGTAGGAATCTTTGTCTCTGGATAAATTACAGCACAATGTGGGGAAAACTCCCTGATTTCTCTATTCTTGCCTTTCCAGGCTCTTCCCGGTGAAACCCGAGAGAACCACGGGTGTCCTGAGCACAGCCTAGGGAGGCCAGCCCAGTTAAAGCCAGCACAGGGAGCTCTCACATCGCACAGGGGTGGAGCTGCTCCTCCTCTCCTCCAGATCTCACAACGGCTCTGAACGACAGCAAGAGCAAACTCCAAAGTGCTGCTCAAAACTAGCCCGGCATGAAAGAGTTTGGCTTTGTGAAGTTTCAGTCGTTCTCCTTTTAATTCTCCCGGAGCTCCCCATGCCTGGCAGCTATTGTGCATTTCTGTGCAGAAATGAAATGATAAACATTTCATTAAGTAAAAAGGGGTTTCCTCAAAGCAGCAGGGAGTCAAAGGCAGCCGCCTGTTGAACATACTCAGAAATGGAAATTGTAGGCCCTGAAAACCATTTGAATTTGGCCTTCCTAGCTGCAGCCGCAAAGAAAAAGATGGAAATAACAAAAAAAAAGGTGGAATCATATCCCCTGACAAACAGCAAATAAAATGTTCAGTAAAGCTTTAACTGCTTTTTTTTTTATTAACAGTGACAACCACTAGAAAGAGCAGAAATGTCTGGCAAACCTGTATTAATTGGCCCCTAATTATGTCTGAAAGACAAATATTCTTAGGACAGACTTGGAATGAAATTGTGGAAGCAGAACAATTTACAAGACTGTGTAAAGAAAAACTGGAAAGGACAGACATTAAATCATGTTTCTGCTTAGTGTGCAGCCCATAAATTAGCAAATGCTTATGACATCACACTGTAATAAGGTGAAAAGTCTAAAGAGGCTTCTTGATTTCATTAACTGATACAGGACATGAAAGTAAAACTGTCTGCTAACATTTACTGCTACATTCTTGGCTTTTACTATTCTTAGCTCGACCTTTACACCTGAAGAAATTAAAATGCCTCTCGAGTCAGTCACTGACATTCAACAACCAGGCTAGCAAAGAGCCACAGCTTATCTTTATTTTAGTCCTGAAGCTCCTAGACAGATGCTATTTCCATGGCCAAGGGGTTTTTCCTGGGGAAAAAGATTTAAATTGATAGAAAAGCACAAAATCTTAGCAAACCGCAGGAGAGCATGGATTCATGTGGAGAAGCCACAGCAACTGGAGCATGCCCAGGTATTCCCTTGCATTTCATATGGCCTGAGTGGAGCCTGCAATTTCACACTGGAAAAACACCTTGTTATCCAATGGATGTATTGGTTAACAGCTTCTGCTGTTTTTCTGTGTGACATGTGATGATAAAAATGTATCACAAAAAGAAAAGGCCGTTTGAAAAGCCGTGTTTGTCTGCCAAGAGCGGGGCAGAGCTCTGGCTGCACAGAGCCCAGGAGCTTCCTTTGGAGCGTCCTGCTGTTGGGAGATTTACCTTTCTTGTCTTTCTTCTCCTCCTCCTCTCCCCCAGCTCCCAGCAGAGTGAAGATGATGCCAGTCTGAGAATTCACCCCCACAGCAGTCACCAGCATCCGCCCAGAGCCTTCCATGACATGGGTGCCTGAAAAGGGGCAAGAAAGGTTACACAGAGCTAAAATAAATGTAAAACATGGTGCCAGGCTCTTCTGACAGCACTGAAAGAGATCTGTAATATAAACCTACATCGAGGGGCATATTACCACAGAACCAAAACAACCCTGTTGTGGATTATTCTCAAGCAAGAATTAATGCTTAAGCACAAACCTCAGGCTGCACATCCATCACCATCACATTCTCTTTTTAAAAGAAATGTTGCCACTAACCAAGTTTATCTTTTGCAAGAAAACTGTTTCAGCAAAACATCACAAATGCACAAATTAGGTCAGCCATCCCCAAAAAAAAAAAAAAAAACCCAAAGTTTCCATTCAAACCTAAAGATCAGAAAATATCTTTAAAAGCCAGCAGAGACTTGGCTGGTTCAGTCAGAAAAGAAAAGCTCTGAAACCTTCCTCAGAAATTCATCAGAGCCCCCTTTAAGATGTGTCACTATTTCCAAATACATTTTAATTAAGAACTTGCTATTTGTATCTCTGTGTTTTGTTCTGAGCGAATCTTCTCCTGAATGGGACGACAAAGGCGGACAAAAATATCCTCCAAAAGAGGCATTCTCTCCTCCACTCCCAGAGCAGCTTTCCCAGGAAAACAGGCACCCAGCACAGCTCAGAGCTGGCTCTGCACACCTGGGGAGGGCAGAGCAGGAACCTGAGGGGCTGGGGCAGCTTTTACCTGACAGCAGCATCGGGTCCTTGTCCACGGATTTGCGGACCTGGTCGGACTCTCCGGTCAAAGAGCTCTCATCGATCTTGAGATCATTTCCTTGAATGAATATCCCATCAGCAGGTAGGAGGTCACCTGTGGTGGCAATGGAGAACCACCATGAGATTGCTTTTATAAATACATGAAGAGGTTTTTGTTATAAAATCACAATTAATTGCATTAAGGGGTGAAATGAAAGCAGAAGGGAAGGAGGTACTCCTGGTACTGTCCACATGAGCCACAGTATTGCAATCCTGCAAGGAAAGGCCTTTTATTGCAAACATTTTCTGCTTAATGCTATCCCAGAGTCCAAATGTATCACCTGTAACACACACTGGACATCCCCATCGTGGGGGTTTGGCAGGGGAGCACTCTCCACGTCACCTGAAGGTTTCTCCATCAGATTTCATAGGAATTAACAGCAGCTAATTAACAGGTGAGCTGCCCTTTCCCGTTCCCCCCTCAGGAATCCCTTAGGTAAGTGCAGGAGAAATGTCATGGCTGATGGAAGAGGGTTATTGCTGGAACTAACAACTCACTCCAGAGGGGACAGAGTTCCTGTAGGAGTCTGCCACTCCACTGGAGCACGGGGCTTTCCCTGTCAGGCACCTGACCTGGGGGATCAATCTGCATCTGAAACAACTCGTGAGGTGATCACAGAGGCCCAATTCCCTTCTACACAACACTTAAAAATACTTCCTCTTATCCCTAACTGGACAGAAATTAAAAGAAATACATCTGAATAATGTAATCCTCCATAACAGAGAATTACTTTGTATGAACAGTCCTTGTCCTGGTCAGTGAAAGTTTACACCAATTAAATTGGTTTCCTGGTGCAGTTTCACAGCAGGTTGTTAGGTTCTCCATACAGCTCAGGTGTCACCTCACCATGGCCAATAGTGACTTTTCTGTCATATAAATCTGACATTATCCTGGCAGAGAAGCGTGTCCATCCCGCTGGGCAGGGCCAGAGAGCACACAAAGGTTCCCAGGGCGGTGCACTCACCGTATTTCACCTGTGCAATGTCCCCAACCACGATCTCTGCCACGGGGATCTGGATGACCTGTCCCCCTCGCACCACGGTGAACTTCTGCTCCTGCTCGATGCGGCTCTGGAGGCCGCGGAACTGCTTCTCCTTGCTCCAGTCGTTGAAGGCAGTGACCAGGACAACACAGATGACAGACAGGAGGATGGCAGCACCTTCAATCCAGCCAGCTTCGGCCTCCCCCTCATCCTCAGCTCCTCCTGTTGCAGTACCACACCCTGCAGAGATGTTGAGGACCAGTTTAGGGAAGGGCGGGTGTATCACAAGAGAGGAAATTTGCTGTGACACGACAAGGTGAGGGAATGGAGCTGCTTTTCCAAGCACTGCCTGCTAATGAATCGTGGCAGAGTGGAGGAAAAGGACGAATAAAGAGCTCTGTGGAAAAGAGAAAGGAAATAAATCCACAGAAATCTTCATCCTTTTAATTTTTCTGCTGAGCAACCCATCCTTGGTGAACCCGAAAAAAACAAATGCAAAGGGAAAGCACCAATTCTGTCATGTGATAGAGGACTCAGAGCTCCACCTGAGCTACCAAAACCTGCAGGATAAGAATAAGAATAATACTGAAAGTGACAGGAAGGACTGAAGCAATGAATGACATTCACCAACGCAAAGCAATGGCATTAAATTAACATTAACACCCTTCCAGATTAAGTTGAACAATTTTAACACAATTTTTTAAAACAATTTTCAACCCAATTTCTAAATGTTCTCAACTAAACACACTTACAGGGAATTCTCCTTTAAAAAATACTGGTGTAAACTGAGTTTATCAGCATTTCAATTAGATAATGAATGTATTAAGGAGCACTGAGTAAAAACAATTCCCTGATATGAATTCATCAGTCTTCCCTACAGAGAAATACAGTGGGATGCTTCTAGAACTGCAAGTACATTATTCCTGCCACATGCAAAACAGTAGTAAGAGAATCGCTCTATACTGAACTGTTAATTCTGAATTATTTTATATACTTTACATACTGCTAATTATTTATTTCAAAGTTGAATGAAGTTACAATTTAAGTAGACTTCTGAGACAATATTCACCAAAGGAAAGTGACAGAGTTCTCCTTCTTACTGAAAGAGCACCTGGGAGAAATACTGGACAGCCAAGGACACATTCCAGAGTCCCAACCCAGAGAAATCCCAGCTGAGGGGAGAGAGGAGAACCCAGCCTGGCCAGCAGAGCCTCCTCTCCTGAGGGACCTGGGAAGATTTTTTTCCATTTTCCACGAAGAATGGGACCAGGAACTTGACATCACTTCTCCACCTTACCCAGGTACCAGGGGATTCAGCAACTTCACCTCCACCTCTGACTGAAGTTTAATTTGGTTTATTCATCATCTCTCACTAGAGAGAATGAACAACCAGGTTGATTTCTATATTTAAATTACAAACAGGTGCATCACAATTCATTAACCAGCTGAGTAATTGCTCTTGCATGTGAACAACAGCGAAACTACCAAAAGTCAAAGGAAGAAAGATGAGCCTGAACAGCTGCTAAGAGAGAAGGAAAATTAAACTAAACAGAGTTTTCAGCCCAGTTCTCTGTAGCTTACTCTGAGATTTCTAAGGGCAAGGCAAAGGCTGCTCCCAAGGGCAGGGGCTGCCCTGGCAGGGATGTCCTTCCACTGCTGACACAAGAACCTCACTGAAACCACTCCAACAGCACCCAAGGAAGAAATAAAGAAACTTCTTCAAGTTCAGTGCCTTCAGCTGCTCATCTCCAGCCACAAATGCAACTCAGAAACCAACCTTGCAACTTCCTCCTGCAGCAGAATGGGGATTTGGGGAAGGACTGATGAACTTTGCTCTGTTTGACCCCGATCACGTCAATTGAGCTGCATTAGATTTTTGGATTCCTTTCCCAAATCAGCAGATTCACTTTTGTCTTGATTGTTCTAAATGGTTTCCAAGTGCAAGTTATTCTGTTCCAGCAGATATTACACAAGAATTCACTCTCCCTTTTTCAATAGATATGACTTAGAATAAAATACAATGAATATTCTGGTTTTTTTACAGCAAAAAAATAATTTCTCACAGAAGAAACATGGCCTGGTCAAGCCACAGTCAAACACTGATTTTATTTCCTTTTCAGATGGTTGAAATTTAGTCCAGCTTGTACAAAATTAGAAAGAGCTGCTGCAGGGTAATATTTCCAAGACCCTTCAGTTAAAAAAAAAAAAATCTTGATTAAGCAAAATCAGGTAAAAAAAATATATTTCTTCACTTGAGCAGTGAGGTTAATTTTGTGTTTTTGTTGTCAGAACTGATCTCCATGGTCACATAAATGGTACCACGGAGCATGCAAATAATACAAGATATTATCATTAACATAGAAGGAATTTCCTGTAGATACCTCATAGATTAAGCACAATCAAATAAAATAATTCACTTTTCAGCTGAAAATTTTGTTTTATTCCAGCTGAAAAAACTGTTTGTAAGAATGAAAGAAAATCAGAAGGAAACAGATTGAACTTAGACCAAGCTCTAGGAAAGTGTCCCTAAATTTGACAAGCTTCCACACTGAATAAAAAATCATGTTTATGACTGAAAATCCTGAGACAATCCTCCACAACCCAATGGAAACAACAACATTTTAAATGAATTTGACGGTTTTTTCTGTTCATTTAATCTGACAATGGTAAATTAAGGTGGAGCAGGGGTGTTTGAAGGGAGGAAAGAATTTTAGGAGTAGAGAAATTAAGTGCTAGACCTCATCAAAACCTGAAGCCCTTTAGAAGGATGAAGGAAATTCTGAGTTGATTTTTGGATTTTTGAGTCATTATTGGTTGAGATTCAATGTGGCCTCTCTAAAACCCCAGGGGATCCCCTGGTCCAGGTTATGGGACACACTGAGAAGTCAACCAGACCACCAGAATTTCCCAGAATTTTGCCTTTGCTTTTAACACTGCACAGAAAGGAGATGGGATCAAAGCAGTACATAAATTAATGCAAAATATCCTTCTCATAGGAATAAACTCTAGCAAAACACTGTCTGCTTCTTACCACAGCAAGATTTCAGAGCAGATTTTTTTAAAAAATGAAAAGCAGGATTTCAAAATGCAACCTCTGCCCTTTACAAGATGACCCATCTGTCAGGAAACATTTTTTGAACTATGTGGTTCTTGCCTCCAAACTGGTTTAGAGGTGTTCCTTTTAACAGGAAAAAAAAGTAAAGGAAACCTACATCTCCATTGGTTTGAGTCTGTCTAATGTTTTCTTACACACTTAAGGAAACACAATTTTTTTTTAATGCTGTTATGGTTTTCTAGAAATGATAGAAAGACTTATATGGATTTCCAGGAAGAAACTTGATGTATTTATAGGGGGAAAAGGCACAAATTTCTTAACTCTATATTTAGATAATCTGTCCTTATTGCAGTGCAGAGTGACCCAGTATTGGCCTTAGATAAGGAGAAAATGAGAAACATTAACAAAATACATAAAATACATCATACTAATACACCTGAGTAGCAAAATTAAGTTTAAAGTATCTAATATTTATTTAAAACATTCATATAAGCTGGAAAAATTCTTGTTGAGGTATAAGATTGCTGTTCTGCTTTCACGTGGCTCTCGATGCTACCCAAAAATATGCCTGAGCTTTTACTGAAATGCACACAGTGAAAAGCATCACAGAAGAGTTGTTGACATGCAGATGTGATTTGTGGCAGGGTTTTATTCCAAGACAGCCAATTGTGATGTTCTCATCTTAAACTACATTTAACAGAGGCCCTATCTGTCAGAAAATCCAAATCCAGAGAGCTAAACAAGTTTAAAATCTGGAACTCTTTTCTATCCCAACTCTGAACACATGTCGTGGCCAAAGTCTCACCCTCACAGGACAGAAAATGTGCAGGGTTTGAAGTTGAGATGCTGGTGATCTGCAAGTCAAGGGCTGGGACTCCTTTGTACAGAAAAAGCAGATGGAGCCCTAAAATGGATCAGCTTATCCCAAAAGGAACACCCAGGTGAGCTGGAACTCCCCAGGAGAGGGAGAACCTGGCAGCACAGCCTCAAAGAATGCTCAGAAACAAAAAAAAAAGGAACCAAGGTGACTTTTGTGCCCATAAAATATCTGAAAGGACATTACCAGAACCTTGTGGAAGGAGAACAGAACTTTAAAAGCTTAAAACTGGGCCAGAAATAGATCAGCAAAGCTGTTGAAAAACTTTTCTACAGAGGAGAGGTGAAAGGAAGGAAAAATCCAAAGGAAAGGAGGGTTCAGGAAGAAAAGAATAGGAAAATTCTGCAACGCATCACACGCAGTGAGCCCAGCTGAAGTGGCAGCAGCTGGATTTCCATCTCAGCAGGGGCTGGAGGGCTCCAGACCTGCCCAGGAGCCTGCAGAGCTGAGCAAACCTCCAGGCACTCACCTGGGCTGCACTTCACTTCAAGAACATTCCAAACTGGCCTGAGAAACCTACTCTGCACACACAGAATTTAATGATATGGAAGGGTTTAGAAGGGCAAAAAAAAAAAGGAAGGGAGGCATAGGTTGTCAAAGGGAAAGTCAGAAAAAACTGGAATGTGCTTGTGGTGAAAAGGGGAAGGGGAAGGAGGAGAGGAGACATGAGAACAAGTTAAAGCACTTCAGGAACAGTGAGCAAGAAGCATCACGAGGGAATAATCTGGTGGCTGTTAGTAATCATTTCAACTCCGTGAAAGCTAAAAGCAAGAGAGGGAAATAATAGGAAAAGTCCACAAAAAGCCAGACAGCATCACCTGACAGCTTGCCAGGCTTGGGTCCTGTTGGATCTGGAATGTTTTTACACCATTTCAATATACATTTCTCGTAATATCAACCAAATCTGGGCAGATACAGGAGGAAGCACACGGGCTCAGGGCAGCTAAAAAGAATCTTTAGCTTAAAATTCTTTTTAGCTGCTTAAAATTTCCAACAGTTATCAGGAGATTCTTAAAGCTGCTTTGAATAACATAATGATTATAATTACAAATTACACAGTCCTGAGCTGCAGCACGGTAATTTTTAAATCAGAAAAAGTACATTTTTAAGGATCTGGGAACATCTGTATTCCTAAATCCCAACCTACAGCACATACCTCTCAGCTACTCATTTCAACCTACACACTGCTATTTTTAAGCTGAGAATACCTCGTGGCATTTAAATTCCCTAGGAAAATCTCCTCACACCCCCAGAGGTAATTTTTTTAGTCAGTCAAAGTGGTTTTGTCATCAGAAAGACAACAGTTCCCCCGAAAAAAACTTTTTACTGAATTGCCTTCTCTAAAGACATTTTTGCCCTGGCTGCAGCTCCAGCATTGATGTTATTAAAGCAAATTGAGCAGCTCCAAGTCACAGCTTTTTCATCAGCAGAGCTGGGCTCTGGGTCCCAACACTACCCCTGATGATTCTTACTTCACCAATGTATTTAGCTGTGTAAGAAAAGGAACAATAACACAAAAATGATGTGATAGAAACCATAAATTCCCCTCCTTAACAAGGCACTAAAAGCTGTAACAGGCACTGCAGCATTTCTTTCTGCAGATTCCTTGTTGTGTGGTGTCTTGTGCTACACAATTAGTCCCAGGAGTGATTGCCACCAACGTTCCTGCCCCAAATCCTCCTCTGTGTGAGGATGCATCAGCAGATGTTGAATCACTTCCCACGAGGGCAGAGCAGGAGGCACAGGGCTGGCTCAGTGTCACCTCAGAGCCACAGCTCAGGAAAAGGGGCAGAAATTACTGGAATTTCAGTGATTCCTGCCTTTCTCTCACTCTCTCCAAGGGTTCAGCCAGCCCTGACAAACACTTCCACGTTACCTGCAGGAATCAGTGTTCTCCAGACTCAAAGCCCTTCCTGCCCCACGGAAGGGATTTGTGAGTGTGACAAAATGACACTACAGACACCAAGGTCCAGGGGGGTTGTACATTCACTAAAAGTGACTTTGGGACACTTCTTTGAACCCAATATTCGAATCCCTTCCTTTGTGATCCATCAGTTTGTTATGTAAGGGCTCCAGGGGGGCGGGGAGGGGGAAGCAAAGAGCTGCTGTCCCTGTGGGTTCATTATGTAACTGCCAGCTCCAGAGCTTGCCATTAAATATTTACACAGTTTTGGCATCTATATGCAAGGAAACAAATCTGGGGGCCCTGCAAGCAGAGATACCGATATATATTCACATGTTCCTTAGCCTGATCACAAACATACATGAGCACAGGAATGTTAATTGAAATATTCTCTCCACTTCAGGAGGTGGGATGTGTTCTTCTGCCTGGCATCTCCGAGGAAATGCATTTTGGAGAGATCAGGCAAAGGGCTGGCTCCTCACCAAAGGACCAAAGCAACTACTTCTGCAGTGCTTATATTCAATTTTCAAACCTTTTGTTGCCACAGGAAAGAAAGAAAAAAAAAAAGGCAAAAAAATGGGAATTTTCTTCACAAGTCCTGTTCTTAGGGATTGCAAGAGAAAAACCTTGACATTGGGTTGTTGTAGCTTCGCTTATATTGCTCCAAGCTAGAGATGTCTGGTAAACATAACCTCCTATTCCAAAGGTAAAACATGGTTCCAAATGCAGGAATCAGACCTTGAAAAGTTGTTGTGTGTTTATTAACAAGGATTCAAGTGCAGTTATCCAACCACTTATCTTGCAAGGTCACGTCCTAGCCGAGTCCTACTTGCAGAATTAATATTTCTGGAGGATCTCTTCCTGGAAAATATGTGAGAAGATTTTTTTATGCCATCCCAAAGTTCTAAATCTCATTTCCTGTCGTCCCCAGCTGAGAGCTGAGTCGTGCCTGGCACCCTGGCAATGTGTGATGAGCAATATCCGAAAGTTTCATCAGAGATCTGCACATCTCCCATGAAGGGAAGGCATCTGGGGGACTTCAGATCTTGCAACCCAACACAGATTTGTAGAAAGCAGATGTAGGTCACTTTGCGTTAGGAAATAATTCTTTAATCTGCAGGTCCCACGTGACAAAAAGTGCACATTCTGCACTTTACAAGCTCTCAATGTGTTGTTACTGACACCAGCTCGAGTCCTGAACTTCTGTCATCTGGTCAGGAATTGGCTCCCAAAGCTGCCCTTGTGTGGGAACCCCACAGAATGGAGAGTTTGATGCAGTGGGGCAACACCAGATTGTAATAAATAAAACCCAGTGTAAAATAAATGAGAATAAAAACTCCACATTGCAATAAAAATACCAACTGACTCCAAAAAAACCCAAGCAGTGCTGGACGAGCAGGACCTCATTTGTTCTCTCATTCCAAAGGTGATGGGTTCAAAAGAGGGGATAGAGAAGTCATAAAGACAGAGAGACTGACTGGATATTCAGCCAGGAAAGCAGGAAATTAGGAATCAAGGATTTTATAATGGGAGGCTTCAAAAAAGACATTTTCTACTAATAAATTTTCATGCAATCTCAATCCAGAAGCAGGTCTTTGTAAGCATTTTAGAACATGGTAAAAATCAAGATGGGCATATTCTAAAATGACCAGTGGAATATATCTTCATCAAAACACCTAGAAAAGAGCAATTTCATCCACTTAAATTTCTGCAGCCCAGTAGGAATTTGCAGAACAAGTGCTTTTACAAAAGAATGTTTGCCCCTGTAATAATAAACAACTATAAACATCTTCACAGGCATTATGTGAGAAGATAAAAACCAACAAAACCACCCAACAAAACAAAACAAAGACAAAAAAATTAAATGAAATAATAATTCCTCTTTAAAATTCTGTAAGTAATAATTATTTGAGGGATTAATTGAGAGGCTGTGAGCCAAAATTACAGGACAATATACTGCATAGTGCAAGGAAGGCTGTACTGGAATAATTGTTACAGTGACCTTCTCTCTAAAAGAAAGAGCTCTTAATATGACCTACAACTATTCTATAAAGAAATATATTTTCTCTGTAGAAACAGTGAAAAAAATAAATCAAATATAACCAATACATTTGTCAGTAATGAGTGATTCTGACACTGCTTTTCATTTCGGTACAAATATCAATGTCCACAAGGAAAGTTCTGGTGAAGGTTGAAGCTTTGTTTGTATTCATGCCAGATGTATAAAAAACAGAGCTACAAAATTCCCCAGATTTAAGTCACTGTCCCAAGAACGCAGGACAGGTGCACATGGTCTTAGCCTTAAATAGTTTAGGCTCTTTTTCTCAGGATTTTTCATGGAAAAAAGCTGCACAAACTCAGCTCAGTTCCAGTGCACAATAGAAATACATTAAGAAATCTGGTTTAGCAGCCAGCCTTGATACCCCCAGAAACTCTACCTGGAGGTAACTCCGTTGCTTTGACTCTGCCAGTTGACTCTTAAGTTCAGACTTCATCAAAAACCAATTTACAGCAATGAAGAACACACAGCACAAATAAGGGATCCCCTTCAGATTACATTGTTTAAATGTCATAACTATGAAAAAAAAATCAACGTATAACACAGACTCAGTTTGAAAGATGTATGGACTAAACTGAATTAGCAACGTAGGGAACTGTGATCCCAGAGCTGTGGATGGAACACTAATAAATGTCACCGGTTAATTCAGAGTAAAAGAAGGAGGGAAATAAATCCTTTTTTTTCATGATCACATGTTGCAAGACCACATTTAGAATAGGCTGTTGTGCCAATGCAAACAAATCATTAGGAATAAAACCAAATAGAAATTAGAATTTCTGTTAGCTTGATATTAGCAGGGAAGTGGCTGTCCATATGTTGACATTTACTCACTTGGAAAAGTTTAATTAAGTTTGATTTAGAATTCTAACCTTACTATTAGAAAAAAAAATGGCAGAGGGAACACTGCAGTTCCTGGGATAAAGTTGTCTTAGTAAACATTTATGGATCAAGGAAAAAATGTATATAATGTCGGGAAAATCTGCTAGGTTGGAGCTGCAGTTCAGCAGCCATGTCAGAGATAAAGCTGCAGCTGGGATGTAAAAACAGGAAGAATGCTCCCATTTCTCATGGAGCAATCCCTGCCAACTTCTGATGCCTTAGGATTTCAGCTTTTATATTCTTCATTTATTTGTACTCCTGCAGTTCTTTAATGCAGAACCCCAGACTGTACACACACTGTGAGCTGCTGCTTCCCCATTTGGGGCAGACACAACAATTCCTCTCCAGGCCTGGCAGTCAAGGACCCCTCACTGCCTCAGGCTGAGAGATGGAAACAAAAGTGACTTGGGGACAGCAAACTTGGGGTAAATGACTTCATTACCTGCAGCTGTCATTGGGAGATGAACCCCCAATGTGCAAATGGCCCAAAGTGATCAAAGTGTCAAACCCGTGAGCTGTTGTCCATTTTTGGGTGCAGCCCCTGGGGGCTTTGTGTGCCCAAAATGTACCTGAAGGGCCTTCAATAAATAGAACTGCTTTTTATTCCCTTCATTTTGTCTGGCCTCTATTCTTGGGTAGCTCCAAAAACCCATCACTTCCAGCACTTGTGAAATGCAGCTGGAAGGAGAGGAGGCTCTGAGCACTTCCTCAGCTCCCACTCGGATCACTGAGAGCCCCCAGGAAACACAGCAACCTGGGCAAATAAAGAAATGTTTCCCAAAAAGCAGCTCTCATCGGGGCACTCAGCTTTAAATAGAGCCCTGAAATCGTTCCACATTGACAGAGAACAACAAATAGCTCATAAATACACGATCAGATGAGAGCTGTCTGTGTTGTGCTTATCCACTGAGCCTCTTCCCTTTCTGTCTGCAGCACAGGGATGAAAAGAGGAAATCATTGAGGAAGGGGTTTGGGGTGGCATCTGCCTCACTAATGCTTGTGCTGTTCCATCCCTCTTTGACTGTGTTCTGATAGAAATTAAACACGCTTGCTTCCAAAAATATTCTCCTTTTTTTTTGTTTTTGACGCTTTAAAACAAGATGTTTAACAGAGAGGATTTAACAGAAATACTACCAAAAAATTACAAAAATCAAAATTGAAACAAGGTTGACTTTGCCTGGAAATCTTGTCAGATGTTTCACTGGAACTTCTAAAACCCCAAATTGAGCAGGGGATGGTGTGGTGATGCCTGACCACACTCACACAAACATTTCTCTTAAAACTTCCCAGATGACTGTAGTTGCTTTGGTTGTGTTCTATGCTAGCAGAAGCCTTTTCCATAGTCTGACACACTTCACACCCCCAGACCATTTAGAGAGAAATTGCCAACTTTTTCCACCTTGCAGGCCCTGCAGAGAGAGGTTACTGAGGGAAGGTGACTGATTTAACAGGTCCCTAAAGAGCAATTCAGAGTTTTCAGAGGTTCAGAGCTGGAAGGCACTGATAAAGAAAATTTGCAGTTGAGGACCTTAGACAAAAACAAAGAAATAAACAACCTTCAGTCCCAGAAAATTCAGCAAGTGCCCTTGGAGCCAGCCCTGGGCCTCTCCTGATGCTGCCCCTGTCCCACTCAGGAGAAGAAAACATGGCCAAAGGAGATAGGGAAGATCTGTAGAGCTGAGCCACAAAACCCCCTCATAAACTGCAGTGTTTATTGCTTTCATTCCATTTCTCATCTCCATTCCTTCGTGCTGGAAAGCTTTAAGGGCTGAGGAATCAGCTCAGTAAAAGATTAAAATTGTCATAATTTCTTACAGCAGAAGGCAGCAAAAAGTTCTCCCAATATTAGCGTGGCCCTACAAAAGCAGTTTTGCAGTGCAGATCTCTGTGCTAAGCAAACGTGTCCTGGACTGTGATTTCCAGTTAATTTTCACCCCAAAGGATGGGATGAAATCCCCCCTGAATGCACATCCAAAAGCACCTTCAATATGAACCCCACTGGGGACAGGAGGCGGGATTTCTGCAGCAAATCCTTAACGAAAACGTTCACATGGATATAGCCAAAGCTGCAGGAAATTAGGATCATCTCCATTTAGAATGTACATTCTGTATTTTCTGCATGTTAATTATCCACACTAAACTGAAACAAGAGGAGCAGCATCTCCTGGAGAGAAAAGGCAGAACTTGTGCAAAGCAGAATGAAATTGAAATGACTTGTTTAAATGCTACTTTTCTAATAGGAGAGATATATGTGTGTGTTTATATTTGTATAGGAAAATATGCATATATGCAAAGTGCCTTCCTGTTCAGAAAGGTATTTCTGGTTTGTTTCTGTGCTTAACCTTTTTTTTTTCCAGGTAATAATATTTCATTCTAATTCAAGCCCACCAATAGTGAGGAACCGTAAGCACAGGCAGACTTTGGGATGTAGCACAGTTTGTCTCAACTCCAACTGTAAAACAATCCTGATCCAGAAATAATTCGTATGTTAAAAGTCACATCATAAAGATTCTGCAAATTTGAATGGTAATTGGTATCTTAAAGCTGCCAAATTAAAAATTAATTTTAAAACACGAGATAAGAAAACATTCAATATTGCTGTATTTTATATTATTTTATTTTATTTCATAAGCTATATAACTTTTGGCAATAAAGATGTTTTCAGAGCTTTTGGGTTCCCATTGATTTGAGGGAATTTTGATGTTTTTTCTTAAAAAAACAGGTAAATATTTTTAAGATAATATCTTGGCTCCTTTTGTCAGCTTCAGTGCAATATTTGCATTTTCTATACCACTGCCATGCTGCTCAAATTTCAAATTCCCATTGAAAGGAATTCCCGTTTGTGAGTAAGTCTCCACAAACAGCTATTCCCTGGTATTGATAATCAGGCTGTCTTCAAGTAGACAAAATATGGATGGAAATAAAACGCCACAAATTGGTCTTTACATCCTTGTAAAACACAAAAGGCAGCGTCGTGTTTAAATTCTTACGAGACACCCTGGTTACACACCAGGAATTAATGTCCCAGAGCAGGGACACTCAGAGTATCCAGGGAACTCGAAGAATTTCCGTCACTGGAACCTTTTAAAGTAAGTCTGATGCCTGTCTGTCAGGGAGGGTTGAAGTATGGATGGTGCTTTTGAGTGTGGCACGAAGGACACTTGCACTGCCGGTCCTTGGGCGACCCCCAGCAGCGTCCCTTGAATGCTTCCATGGCAGCGTGAGGCCGCCTCGGGCTCTGGGGGCAGGTTTTTGCAAGCCATCTAGGATTATTAGTCTTGGAATAATTCTGATTTCTGTTAGAAGTTGGATATCACCCTCCCCTCTGGGGACAATTTTTTCTGAGATGTGCTTGTTGGCCACATCGGAAACGTGTATTGGGGTTTTGCAGGCGCTGTTGGGGCCCCTAAAGGGGAGGTGCACGGCTGCCAGGGCACGGGTAACTCCTTGCCCAGTGGCCTGGGCCTGCACAGCAGCTCCATGTTCTGCTGTCCCAACACAATTACAGGCTTCAATCATTTCATTGGTTCTGCCTCGGGTGGAAGGGCACGTAGCACTTTTCTACACTCCATGTTTGCATTGGCCACTGCCAATGATTTTAATAGTTCATTTCTTGCCCTTTCGTCCCAGACTTGCTTTTCTAATGCTTGTTTAAGGCAGTCTATAAATTTCACATAAAGTTTTCCGGGCTCTTGATGATATTAGTATATTCAAGAATAGGGGTGCTACCATCAGGGACTTGAACTAATGCCTTCCAAGCCGTATTTTTACATCGTCTGGTACTTACCTGGGAATATTCGTTGCCCGATGATCTGGACTAAATCCCCTCCAGCATCCCCTCAGGTGGGTTTGGTCATCACCTACCTCCTCTGCCTTAGGCTGGTGTTGCCAGGCTGGGATTAGCCAGGCCAAGCTGGAGTGCTCTCTGATTTATCCACCCAGCATTCCTCCTGGTGTCATTCCTAATTTAGGGAATGTTGGGCAGCTCTGGGCAAAGCCAGCCTGGCTGCCCTGCAGGATTGTCCCGCCTTCCGGACTGACCCTGGACTCAGGACCATGCCCAGGTGAGCCTTGCACCCCCTTCCCCAGATCCCTGGCTGTCAGCACCCCTGAACAACCCCAGAGAGGCTGGCACGTCCCCAGATCCAGCCAGAATGCCACGTTCATGCCTGTCCCAGCACCGCCTGGCTGAGAGGCACTGCCTGAGCTCCGGGCTCTCTCCAGGATTATCATTTTGCACAGGGGTGCAAAGCCCCAGGAAAGGCTCTGCAGGCTCATCCTGAGCCCTACGGGTTCCACTCTCCAGCCCAGCCCCACAGGATGCTCCCCATGACCCCACATCACACAGGATTCTCATCCTTTCATTCCACAGAGGAGCCCCCAAGTTAATTTGTCCCTTCTTTTGAAAATAACACAAAAGCCAAACTGTTTCAGGAATTCAGGAGCATCTCCAGGGAATGATGACCCGAAGGGGCACAATCTTCTCCCCATGAGCTCAGCCTGGCACCAGTACTGGTGACAATGGGAGTTGGGACACACAGCCCACACAGCCCAACCTGTCCTGCTCTCTGCTCCTGGATACTTAGACCTTGCATTGAGGTAATACTTAGAGCAGGAATTAAAAAAGCAAATTCTTACAAGAACTGCATTTCTTTAGCCAAACAGATTGAGGTAATGTCTCTAGAAGCCATATGCTGCTTCACCTCATCCATGCCTTGGGAGGAAGGAGGTTAAATGGGGGTTTCTGGCAGAACAAGCTGTTTTTAAGAGGGCAGATACTTCCATTTCTCCTGTTTTCCAGGCTGCCAACTGCTTCGTCCCCTTTGTGCTGACTGTTTAGACTGGTTTAAAAAATCCTTGGGGAATCTCACGGTTTAATTTTTATGATGAATGAGAAAAGAATTGGTGTGTGCAGCGACACTCCTTAAAAGTTGAGTTTTGCTAACCCTGACAACAATCTACGCTTTTGAGAAAAATCTAATTTTCATGAAAAAATGGCTATTTTCTAATAGCTCCGCTTCTCTTGAGAATGCTCCTCCCTGGGCAGCACAATAAAACCCTCTGGAGCAGTGACAGCTGGGTCAGTGGGATTTGTTTAGCAGTAAAGACGATGAAGGATTCCTATTAGGACACATCATCTTTTAAGGCAGTGTGGCCCTTATACTCCCTGATATCCATGATTTTCCATTGATTTCTTATTGCTCAGTGCCTGGAGAACACTATGGAACGCTCTCTGTGCAGACTTACAGAATGAGAGAAACACATCAGAAGCTGGAAGACATTCCCCACTTGTTGTTTTCAGCATCAGTAGCAAAGTTCTGTGAATATTTTCAGTTCTTTTTGGGGATGGTTTGCTTTGTACTGACACAGGCCATGAAATGGGGTGAAATTTAGGCTTCAAAACACTAAAAAACGTTAAAATTAATTACTTTTGTCTCACTTTCTTTTGAAAAGGCTTCATATTTTTTCCAATATGTTTTGTTTAATAGGGAGGACTTGAAGGGATGACAGATTTTCAGTGTCCCAAAAAATTTTACTTGGAGACACTGGTTAAAGTGCACACACATACAGATTGTGCAGCCTGTTTTTCATCTTGATCTTACCTTCATAACTGGGAGGGCTGGCAAAAGACTTCCAGTTGTTTATTTCTATGTGCCTCTATGATTTTAGGAGGGTTGCAAAATAACTTCAACATTGGCCTTACAAACTAGCTTTTTGTGCTGCCCACGTTTGTGCATTTTTAACGCAATCTACGTTATCACATGTAAAATGCTCTAAAAAAAAGATTAAGATGTAAAGCTGCCACAAAAGACTAGAGAATTAACTTTGTTCAGCTGACTCATTTCTGACATTTCTGAGTTTTTCACTCATTAATCAAATTGATTAACTGCATATTAATGAAACTCAGGGGGACAGATTTTTAGAGACAGGGTGATGCATGCAACGTTTTCCTGTGGAAAATGTCCTGGGATCTTAAATGGGCCCTGCAAGACCCTCAGGATGGAAAAGTCTGACAAAGGATTTAAAAAATGAATGTGCTTCATTATGCATTCAATAGCCCTCCTGAATTAAAATGCTAAGGGAAATGTAGTCTGGGCTGAAAAGGTGAAGACAAGGTAAAAAACTGAAAAATGCTGCATTAAAACATTGAGATCCTATTCAATTGTGCCTCACTAGGAAGTAAATGAACCTAATTCCTCAGAGGATGGCACCAGACCTTCATGTGGCTATTTATCTCGGGTTACTTTTAATTCAGTTTAATCAAATTTGGTTCAAGTTCCTCAGCAATGGCTGCTTTCCCTTTTTTGAACCAACTGTTTATCCCCCTGGGCCCTTTAAGCCAAGGGGCACAGGAGAATTCCCGGTTTCAATGAACTCTTGAGCCCATGTTCATTTCTACGGCTAAAACAACGCAAACACTCAACAGCAAGAAAGCCAAGGCCAACAACCCCGGCGTGTCTGCACTTGGCTGGAGCTGAACGCTCTCCCCAGAGGATTTCACAGCTCCCAGTGCCATTTCCCAGAGCAGATGAGGTGGCAGAGCTCCTGCAGAGCCAATCCTGCCGTGCCTGGTGGATCCCAGGGTCACCTCCTGCCCCGGCGACACCTGCGCGCCGCTCCCGAGCCAAGCCACGATGGCGCACGCGGGGTTCTATTTCCAGGTTTCCCCACCAGGCATCTGCTGTGTTTACACGATCTAAGAACAAGATGATTTCATCGCAGAGATGGAAGGTTTCTAGAATCCCCAGGAAAAAAAAAAAAATACAAACCACCAGACCCATTTCCTGAGACACGAGGCTTCTTGGAAAGGGAATAGAAGAAGGTTTTTGATCTGGGCAACAAGTGTGAGAAAGAAAAATGTTGCTGCGAGAGTGGGAAGAAAATTGTTGAGAATTGGATACGGAATGAGTGAGAAATTCCAACTATCACCTACCTGAAATTACTGAAATGAGCGCAGTTCTGCCACAATTATTGGCAAAGAAAATGAAGGGAAGAAAATCACAGTTTAAAAACTGGGGGGAAAAAACAGAAGAATTTTATCCAATCTATGGTCAAGCAGTCCTGACATACATGGCAACACAGAAAGGGGCTTTTCCTGCCTGTTTCACTTTCCCTAAAACCCTGAAATGCCCTTTAGCACCCTAAAGCAGGAAAACCACAAACTGACCTAAGGAAAGGTGAGAGCTGGAACCACAAAACTAAACAGCCACCGTAACAACATTCTGAAGTGTTTTGAGGGAGCAATGGCTCAATTTCATGTTATTCCAATGGGGTTTGACTTTTTTTAGGAATGCTCAGTGAATGCTGAGGGATTGGGACAGACATCACATCTTTAGAACGGGACACTGTACTTGAGCCTAGCACACACACTATTGCAGCTGTTCTGCTCCAGCAGAATTCCAAGACAAGGAATTTCCATGGAGGAGAATTAGACTGTCCAAACCGATGGGAATATTGTTTTTTTAATGTACATCAGTACAAACTGCACAGGAATTCAAGCTAGCTGGTGTTACATTCAGCATTTTCTCTCCTAACTAAGAAAAAGAAGCTTGTTGCCAATTGCTCTATATTTTTTCATATCTAGATATTTTTAGAGGTATTCTAATAATAAATTTTTTACTTTTTTTCACTTTCTCCCAGAGGTACCCAAACTAACAGCTGGTCAAATCTTCCTCCCTGTGACTTATTTCCGGACCTGCTTAAAGAGATGAAATGCCAAAAGACACATTTTGAGCTGTAGTCCACAGGCAGGAACCTGGGAGAAGATGGGAACAGCACAGCATTTCCAACCCCACGCAAGAGATCTAGACAAGGAGATGGGGAAGCCGTTGCTTTGGTTTGGGGTTTTTTCTGATGGATTTTTACTGAGTTTTTTAATCTAAACACCCCTTGGCTGCCTTGGCTTCTGCAGGGAGGACCTTTCCTGCTGCCTGGTGACTGGCACTGCTGACAGGTTGGCTCCTGCCTGTCCCTGGCTGTTTGGGCCCTGCTGTCCATCCCATCCGTGCAGGGATTCGACATTCCCACAACAGTTGTGCCACGAGGCCGAGCGAGCGGTGCCTCCATGGGGAGGCTCAGCACAGAAACAGGGTAAGGCAGCATCCTCACAGGAGCTGTGGAGCACTTGCACCTTCTCTCCAGATTCTGAATGCCCTTTCTGGTTTAAATCTCCAGCTTGAGTCCCTACTGAGCAATGTGGCACAGTGTAAAAATGATAAGAAAGCACCCGAGTGGTAAACCCCAGGAAATAAAGTCTCCTTTATGTCATGAGAGGCCAGCAGGAGCTCCAGCTGCAGCCCTGGGCAGCAGCAGCAGCATAAAACCACCAACAGCTCAGTGCAAGTCTCTTGGGAGGCTCAAATTTCAGAGGACCATGTCCTGTTCCTGTATTTTTCAACTTGTTTCATGAGGAAGGGGAAGGGTAGCCCAGCCAAAGCCCTGCTGAGCAGCATTGAGCAATGTAACTGATCATTTAACTTTGTTTTCAACCCAGACTTTTGCCTTGGGAATTTTAACAGAAGCTCCCTGAACCAAAAAAACTTTTCCTTTTTATTCCACCTTTAAGCTGCAAAAAGCTGCACACTGGAAAACAGACATCCTGCCTGGGGCTTCCTGGTAAACACTGGGATGTTAAGACATCTTACCTCAGGCTGCCTTCTCCCCCCTTTGCAATCCACAGAAGGAAAGAGAACTCAAGGAAGAACAGTTAAAAGGTTTGTTACACTCCTGTAAACAGCAGATGATTGTCAAGGCTTGACATCAGCAGTTTTTGCAAGGGGATAATAAGATCCACATGTGATGCAGGGACTGAAGATAGAAACAAGGAGGAGGACTTGAGAGGGCTCAGAAATTGCTGCTGAAGGTGTTTGCAGAAGGCTCTGGAAGTTTTGACCATTCACATGGATAGAGATGGGGGAAGCACCAAAGCAGCAGAATCCTGCTGGGAGACCAGGGGAAATCAGCTGCAGAAAGGGACAGAGCTGCAAAGTGCCAGTAGGGCATTTCTGCCAGAAGTGACTGCTCTGAGGGAGGAAAATACCAAAGCAAACCAGCTAAACAAACAAAAAACCACAAACAAACAACAACAAAACAACAAAACCCCAAAATGACAAACGACCAGGTAGAGGAGGAGATTCTTGCATTTCTACTGCCACAATAAGACGGGTGGTTGGGAATGGCCAAGAGAAGCCCTGCCATTTCCCATTCCCTCGCTGGATTTCTGAGTCCAAGCACTCTTTCCTAAGGGATGTCCTGTTTCCTCAAGCAATGGAATGGTTTGAGTCCATTGCTTGTTCTCATGAAGGAGCTCTTCCTGCTCATACACGGTCTTTGAAACAGGACAGGGCATTTCTTTACAAACCATACAAAAAAATAATTTCACCCTATACTGATATACAAAGACAAACATTTCAATTTTAGTCCTGCACTACCTGTAATCTACATTACAAAAAAATTAAAATGAAGCCAGGATCTCACCCATTCATCAAATCCCCTGATATATCATAGACCCCCTACTTTGCATGTCCAGGGAACACTGTAATCCACAAACCCCGGACACAGAATGGTTTTTTCTGAGGAACAAGGTATTTTCACCTTGCCCCAGCCACACCCCTGTGTGATCCTCACTGGAGTAAAGGCTACACCTGCACTGGGAATTTTCTCTCAAGATGCATTTGCTAAAATCCAGCCACAGTTCTGCACTTTTTTGAAAGGGTAGAAAACTGATTCCGTGTGGCTCAGTAATGAGAGCGGTAATTGCCACGGGGCTGACAATAATTTATGCAGAAGTTCTCAGTTGCTTCTAATGGCCTGTCAGATGGTGAAAGGGAATGCAAAGCAGATCAAAACAGCTCCTGAGAACAACGTTCTTGAAACCTCCACTCATGCTAAGGAATATGAAAAGAAAGAACTGGAGTGGCTTCTGGAGAAGCAATAAAACTGCATTGTCCAGGGATTCCTCTAGATCAGATTCCCTGGTTGCACCAGAAATCGAAATCATGTTCTCCAAGACTCACCCAGATCTGAAACGAAGATGTGAACACTCACATCCCTGAGGGTCCACCCTTACACAAGGCTCCTGAGCAGTTCATGCACTCTAATATTTGTTGGAAGTGTGGATTTTATCCTGCATTTCTCCTTCCAAAGCCTCAGGAGAAATATATTTTGCACTTCAATTGCAGAAAGCATTTAAATGCTAATTCTGTACAGCATCAAAAGTTACGAGTGGGTTTCAAGAGTCAAGAAAAGAAAGAGTTAGAGTAATTTTTAAAAATAAAAATGAGTTCAATTTGTTGTATTAACCAGTAATGCCATTGGTAGATAAAAGTTTAGGATATGTGAGACCAGATATAAATATATTAAATAAAGGCAGATAAATGCTCGCTTAGATACTCAAGTGGTGTTTCCCTGACATTGTGTCCCAAAGTCTCTTGCTTCCATATTAACCTTTACTCCTCCAAAGCAAGACTGGCACTTCTAGGGGGTGACAACTTTTCAAGTTACTCCAAGCAAGAAGTTGAGGAGTTCAGAATATTGGCAGTGATGGCTGAACAAATCAGTCTGGAAAGAACAGTCCTGTTAACTCATTTTCAATATGAAAATGCATTTCATTTGGAAAAACAAAAGAAAAAATTAGAATTTAAAAGAGGAGACGAGATCAAGAATAGAGAACAACATGTGCCAGCTCTCCTTTCTAACACCTGTCTGTACTTTTAGAAGGAAATATGTTATTTTCATGGGAAAAAAACCGACATAAAAGTTGCAAACAAGTGTATATTTCAATGAAATTTTCGTTCTGGGGAGAGTCAGGAAAGGAAAATACTGACAACAAATCCATTTAAATCAATTTCAAGTGTGATTACTCCCCACTTCACCAAGGGAAAACCAAGCTTAATATGTCAATTTTCCGGTGTTTGGGACTCTTTAAAAACGTCACCTACCAATAAACTCAAGGTATCCTTCTGTAGCAATTTATGATATACTAATTTTAAAATTAAAAGGAATTATTTATACAACTGCTCAAAGAAAGACTTCCAAAAATTGTGGAAGACGTTTACCACATGCTCCAAAAATTGATTACAAGATATTCACTAACTTGATTTTTCTTTTTGTGTAAACCAGGGCCAAACCTTTCAGGAAAACAATTCTCAAAGCAGGGAAAACAGTGACTACTGAATAAAATGCTGTGCTGTGGGAAAACACAAACACATTTTCCCAGGCTGGGCTGCTGAGCTTTCCAGGCTCCCTCAGAATCTCAGCTGGCTCCTATCTTCCCATGGGAAAAGATACATTTTAAATGAAGAATCAAAATAATAAGAATAACAATTTGAAAAAGAAAGAAACAAGCCACCACATCTCCTCTCCTCCTAAAACCCGGAGAAATCAGATTTTCAAAATTCCTTTCCCCCTAAATAAAATCAAAGAGGGCACTCTGTACATTTAGTCTAAGCTAAATCCTAATTTTGTAAAGAGTCTCTCGTGGTTTTTAATGTCCCCAAGGTATCCCACCAGTTATATGAGGAGATTCCAATAAATAACATTTTCTTCAGTTAAAGAAAAGAAATTACTCCATTATCTTTTCATGCCTAAATCGAACACCTGCTGAATCAATAGCCACGTATTCAAAATGCAAGGAGGAAGCAATGAAAAATTCCCAATTATTTCTAAAGGAATTAAAGAATCCTGAGCATGACCCAAGAGCTGTGCGTGGCTACGTGCTGATTGTGCTGCTGAATGGGAAGGGAAGGAGGAAGGGGCTGCAAGGAAGGCAGCCAAAGGAAACTGCAGCAAATGTAAAAAGCATTTCAGGGCTATATTTAGAGGAAGACATTCTTCCTACATTTGCCAAGCTGCTCACGTCATTCCACACAGCATGTTTGATCCAGCTTTAGAAGTCTAGGAGGGAGCAGGAGAGGGGGGGAGGAAAAAATCTGGATCAGCTGCCAGAAATGGAAATCTTGCATTTATGGAGAGGAACAAATATTTTAAGCATGTGAATTCAAGAGTGCTTTCCAAAGGAGGCTGGGGGGGAAAGGGGAAAAAGGAGGGGGGCAGGCAGGATGGTGAAACTTCCTGCAGCCAGAATGGCTCTCAGAATATGGAGAACATTTATCAGTAATAGGACTTTGCTCCAATACTCCCTTTGGAGCCAGGCTCACGAGCCTGAGGTGCACCACTAAAAATACTGAAATGTGTGAATCTCGCTGAGTTCAAGCCTTCATCTGGTGTAAACTGGAGACTTATCTGTGTTCCTGCAATGGGATCCAGCAGTTACATAAGCAATTACATATTTCTCATCCATAATATGTGATAAACAACCACAAAGGATGAATCAAACACACTCCAAATGCAGGCTCAAAGGTGAAAACTCTATCAAAACCACTCCAGCTTCACCAGAATGTTATGATTTGCCTTTAGCTCGCGTCATGAGGTTCAGGATTTGCATAAAGAAACGTCAAGATGAAAAGAAAAATATGTCAGGACCAGATGTAATGGGATCAGGAACAACCCACGTGAAAATTTCCTGTTAGTGACCTTCTGGAGCGTGGTGATGGAATGAATTTGAGATTTAGGACATGCTTTGCTTAAACTGAGATGACTTCTGTGAAAAGTTTTTACCTTCATTCCCTTCTCCAGGTGGCTGATAAAACGAAAGCCCCAAAGATATGATGGCTGCAATTTCCAAGATTATAAGAGTCACGTCCTGCAACGCTTCCCAAACTAGCTGTATGAATGTTTTTGGCTTCTTTGGAGGTATAAAATTTTTTCCAAAAATAAGCTTTCTTTTTTCTAGGTCTGCAGCAGTGCCGGCTAATCCTGTAAGGAAAATAAAATAAAAGAAAATCGGGTCAAATGGCCATGAAATAGAAAATGCTTTCCTATAAATTACTTCTCCAAGAAAAATCCCAAGCTGTAGCACCTATGAGAAATTAACAAATATAAATATTACACTTAAATTGTGCTTTCGCAAGAGGACTTATCCTGATAGCCTGAACAGAATTCTCACGAGCTCCAGTTAGCACTAATACCTGCCAGGTTTAATCATGAAAAAGTCCTTGAATTCCAAGGTTTATATTAATAAGACCTATGCATATACATACATACAAGCAATGACTTCTGAAAATAGATCCTAAAGCACAAAGAAATTATTTTTGGGAGGAAGCTGGAACAGCTGATGGAAGCTTTTGGTAATACCTGTAGCAGATCACACAAATCTTTGTTCTGAATGCAAAGGATAAATCAATAAAGCCTCTCCTGTGCTACTTCAAAGCAACCTCCAGCTGCAGATGGACTTCAGCACATCCCTGGAATGAGCTGCATCACATTTTTGTCACGGGAAAAAGGCAAAGTGACAAGTTAAATACACACAGAAAGGCAAAAGGAAATAATATGGCTCCATGTATTTTACATGATGCTTCCATTTAAGAGCATTTCAGTTTAAGGACACAGGATAACAATGGATGGTTGTACTGAACGATCCACTGGGGTGCTTTTTTCCTTCCTTTTTATGGTATTAAAGGATGCACGTCTGGTGCCTTTCCAGAAAAACAAAACAAAGCAAAGCAAAGCAAAACGAAACAAAAAAGACTTGCAAGCATCAGGGTAAAATAAGTGAGCCCAAATCTCCATCTGTGCAGCATAAAAAAACTGCAAGAAGAGTTCCATCTTGCCTGATATAATACCAAACAATACCTACTATCACAGCGTTGGTTAGGCTGGAAAAGAGCTTTAGGGCCATGGACTCTGACTGTTCCCCCAGCACTCCCAACCCCACCAGCCACCCCTGTCCTCAAGTGCCACATCCACACAGCTTTGAGATCCCTCCAGGGGTGGTGACTCCACCACTTCCCTGCAAAGCCTGTTCCAATCTTGGTCAACCCTTCCCATGGAGAAATGTTTCCTAATATTCAATTTACACCTCCCCCTTGGTGCACCTGAGGGCTGTTTCCTCTTGTCTTATTTAGAGAAGAGTCCAACTCGGCTAAATAACATTCTCATAACCAGGTAAACAAGATTTACCATTTATTTATGGCTATTTATGGCTATCCATCCTTGCAGGACACCAGGAAAACACCAGAGCTGACCTTGGAGGAACAGAAAGGTGCCTGTGAGGGAGGACACCACCAACCCCACGCCGTGAGGATTCCTGGGCTCGGGCGGTGCAGGGCAAAGCCCTGCCTCCCCCAAAGCATGGGGGATACCTCGGGGATGGGAAGGCCTGCAAACATCCCCTTCAAGCAGTGAGGGAACGCCAAGAGGGCCCGCCGTGTGCCCCGGCAGCCCCGTGGCCCCTCAAGCCCTGTGGGGAGGAAAGCGATGCTTCCCCGGCCGGCTCGGGCCCGCCCCGCCGCGGGCACATCCTGACTCGCCTTTCCCTTCAGGTGTCTCCTTACAGCGCTGGGCAGCCTCTGCCTCTCGGTTAACTCATCAAACTTTCATTGCCCCTGCGGCTGCTGAGAAACTTGAGCCCCTCCCGCGGCTCGGGGCCCACCATTGCTGTGTTACCTCAGCTCCTTTGGTTTGCAGGGACACGGGGACACACGGGTTGCGGCCGGCAGGAAGGGTCTGCACCATCCTCCCGCACTCAAACTCCCCTGAGAGCTCCCAGGCAGCTTGTGAGGCAGGGAAAACCTTTTCCCCTGTGCCACAGGAGCTGCTGCCTTTTCGTGACCCTGCAGAGGTCGCAGAAGTTTGGGTGACACAGGTGAGGGGTCAGGCAGCCACTCACAGGGAGCAGCCCCCAGCACAAACCCAACCAGGGCAGTCTGGGCAGCACCAAAAGGAAGGATTTGCACTAAAAATCTGAGAATCGCAGGATCATTAAGGTTGGAAAAGGCCTCTAAGATCACTGAATCCAACTTTTAAGCCAAGGCTGCCAAGTCCATCCCCAGGCACCACATCTGCACGTTTTTGAGGGCTTCCAGGGGTGGTGACTCCATGCTCCCCTGGGGAGCCTCTTCCAGTGTTTGACAACCCTTCCATGGAGAAAATTTTGTAATACTCAATCTAAACCTCCTCTGGAACACCTTGAGGCCATTTCCTCTTGAGGACTTTGTTCCCTGGGAGCAGAGCCCGACCCCCCTGGCCGCCCCCTCCTGTCAGGGAGTTGTGCAGAGGCAGAAATTCCCCCTGAGCCCCGTTTTCTGCAGGCGGAGCCCCTTTCCCAGCTCCTCCTCGTGGCACTTTTACAAAAGGCACCCACAATTTGCATCACAGCCCCAGAACTCGACCAACTCAACCTCACACATGAAGGGGGAAATTCCATGGGCACCATTGACAGGTATTTGGGGCGGAAATTTTTATCTGATGCAGCTTCAAGCAGCAACATGAAACTCTGGAAGGAGAAACTCCAAGGAGGAAGGAACAGACATCTGAACAACGCTTGTTTTCCAAGGCAGAACATTTGTGCTCAGTGGTGGGCCAGCTCCAGCAGCTCAGCACATGACTGGAGCTCTCCAGCACGGCAGGGATGGCTGGGACAGCACAGGGAAAAGCTGCAGGGATTTCCAATAATCCCCATCACATTTAGCAGAACGTGCTGAGTTCCTGAGTTTGAAATGAGGCCCTGTGCCTCACTGCCGGGAGGGCACACAAAGGACAGCTCCTGTCCTGTGGTTATGATGTGTGTCAAAGACACCTGAGGAGCCTCCAAAGCCATGGAGGGACTGGAACTCCAAGAGCTGCTTTTTCTCTAAGATAAAATTTGTCCATTTAGACACCATAAGGCTGAGGAACAGACTGTCTAAGCATCCATGGCCACCCTGATTTTCCTGACTATAGTCCACATAATGCTGGAATTCAGACATCAGTCATTCAGACTCTTCCCTTTTTGTTAATATTATTTTCCTGAAGAGCCACAAACAAGGGTATGATTATGCCGATGATTTTATCCTTTTCTCTGTCCTGGTGAAATTACTGATCCATTCAATCTCATCTGAAAACCAGAGTATATTCATTTATTTCCTTGTGAATCATTTAGAAATCCTGGAAAATGACATCCAGTGTTCAGTTCAAACCAAAAGGTTTCCTTTCTCCCGTGACCCAGCCATCACTCAGAATCCTGTCCAGCAAAATGTTGGGGCTGTTTTTTTTTAACTCCCACTGAATGCCTGAAATGAACAAACAATTCAAATGAGGGAGGGGAAGAGGGGAAGAGGGGAAGAGGAGGGGAGGGGAAGGGAAGGGAAGGGAAGGGAAGGGAAGGGAAGGGCAGGGAAGGGAAGGGAAGGGAAGGGCAGGGAAGGGAAGGGAAGGGAAGGGCAGGGAAGGGAAGGGAAGGGAAGGGCAGGGAAGGGAAGGGAAGGGAAGGGCAGGGAAGGGAAGGGAAGGGAAGACAATGGAGAAACGTGATGAAATTGGATGTTAAGAGTTCTGTAGAGATCAGGTCCGAAAGGGGTAGCAAAGTGCATGGAAATGACAAAGATGTGGGGAAATGGGGCTGAGCCTCGGAGGCGAGGCAAGAGGTTTGCTCTGCAAAACTCCCAGAAATGCTCAGAATGCATAAGAAGGTACAAGAGGGGCCCTCCTTCACTTCTCCAAGTCAGCTGCTCTAGTCAGAAACGTGATTTACACTAATCCTGGGGGGCTGTGAGCGAGGCTGGGCTGGCGAGGCCGGCGGTGGCTCGTGGTGCCCAGATGGCACAGCCAGCCATGGGCACAGTGAGGGCAGCACAGGGCAGCTGCCCCCACCAGCACCTGAGCCTGGAGATGCCTTTCCTGCTGCTCCACTCTGCATGCTGGCTTTTCATCATGTTAAATGCACCGGCTTCGTCTCCTGAACATTATTGTTTTATTTCTCCCTCGAGCCCTGTGACAACAATGAAAGAGCACTGCAGATGAAGGCAATCTAAAACATTTCTGTGTGAGGACATAAAACATCCAAGGACGTGGAGAAGAACCGAGGGGGACTAAAAAACATGAATGGAAATAGAAGCTCAGCAGGACTTCAGATTTCACCTGTTCCCAGCACGAGCAGCAGCCTCCCATCTTCTGTTCTGTGTGGCAATAAAAGTCGCAGACTGGCTGGGTTTAGGTTCATTTCTCCACACAAGCATGAATATTTTATTTAAGTGCTTTTCTAGGTCAAAGCTGTGCAGCACAACTTCACTTGACCCGAGTGTTTAGAACAGATGTGCAGATTTGGGTTAAATTTACATACAAATACTGCACACAGGTTCAGGAAATACTCTGAAAATTTACTGATGCTTCCAGCACTTGAGTAATTTCTTAAGGTTTCGTTTCCCAAAAGTTTTCACCAACATTTATGGGAGAATGAAAGTGATTGCATAGAAAACATTTTCTACTGTGTCGTGCAGTATATTAAATCCATTTATGATTTCATCTGGCATTGTTGCCTTTTTGGAGGGAGAAAAAGAAGGCAAAACTGGAGAAATGCCTCTTAAAGAATTTTCTCTGTTCCTTATCTACATCTGCCACTTCCTGCACACTGAATATAAAGCCATTTTTTCAATTAATGCCTGGAAAATTGTATTTCTCTGACAGTCATCTCCACTGCAACCAAATGGAGCATGAGAAACACAGAATGATTCTGATGCTGCAAAAATAGCAAAAGCACAGCACTACTAACACCACAATGAAAAAAAAAACAACACCATAAAACTTTCAAGAGAATGTTTGAAATTGGCTCAAATTGGAAGCTGAAGAATGCAGAATTTACATTTGCATTAATTGAACAAATAAAGTAGTCATTGCCTATTAAATTTCTTCTGTGTTTTTCCTGATGCAGCCAGAAAAGGAGATAAAAAATTTCAAATAGCAAAACCTGTAAACAATGGTATTTTAAAAACCAAATGTGAGATTTGTTCAGCACAGAAAGGAAAGGCTTTCAGGGATGCTGTGGAAATGAAGGGAGAGAGGAAAGGCAACTATTTTGGTTAGATATCATTAAAAATTGGGTATGACACACCTGAGTTCTTCCTGTGAGAGCCCAGACCTGGGTTTTATCTCTGAAGCCAAAATCCCCCTGGGCTCAAACTCTCTTCTCCCACGACAAGCACTCCCACCATGACAGAAATTACAAAATATAACACCCCAAAGAATCACCTGGACAGTTATTTCATTTTCTTTGCCTGGTTTCACCAATTCCATGTATTTCCCGTTGAGCTCCCTGCCAGTCCTGCTGCTCCATAACAATTCAGAGACCCTGCCCCAGGGCTCATGGAGCTCTTGCAGACTCTCACATCTTCCTGATGGACATGAATTACAAATATCAGCTCAGCTGCTGCTGGGGTAACAAAGACAATTCACGTCCCATACAATATTTGTAGTGGGATTTAACTCTCTGCCTTTGGAAGCAGAGTTTTGCTCTGCTTTTCCCTCTCCAACAAGCAAGAAATAGCTTGGCTCTTTTTTCTTCCATCTCCTCAGTAGCAATCTAGGCAGCAGCATCTCTGTAACTGTGACTGAAAGAGCTGGAAATGCCACATTTTCAATTCAAATGAAGAGCTTGGAACCAACCGATTCAGTTCCTGAGGTCTGCCTTAGGAAACTGCCCCTACCTAACTGGGGGAGGCAAGGGGACACTCCCAGTAAATTGTGATCACTGTTAGGGTTTGTCCCTAAGGCACAGTGATGTCATCACTGCAATGTAATCCAGCATCAGCCCCCCTTAGGTCAGGGATTCTTCATGACCCTTGTTTATCTAAGGAAAAAAAACCCACCTGGAATACCACAAAAACACAGGTTGCCTTAAACTGACACCAGAGGATTGGTTTCCAAGTGAAACATACCCCAAAGGTGGGAAACACAAAGTGGAAATATTCACCTGGGGAGCAGATGCCTCTGTGACCTCCCAGTTTTACCCAGATTTACCATGCAGTACATTGAAATTCTGCTCAGGTCATGTTAAAATAAAGTCAGTTGAGAGAATGCTGTCCATAAAAAAGAGAGAGTTTAATGAGAGCATCTTCTAATTCCAGCAATGGGAATTGGAATTTCACTACTGAATGAACCTCAACAAATAATAATTTCCTTCTAATCTCAGGACTACAAAGCTGTCTCGAAGTGTAATGAATCTCATTACCCTTTTTCATTAATATCACTTGAATACTTTTTGTATATAAAGGTTAAGAAATACTTCCAGAAATTAAAAGCCTTTGGCCTTGCCGTCATCTAAGCACGTGTCCTGTAAGCTTTGTGCTGCTGCTGGGACTGTTCCTGTGAGCAGGACCTGGCAGGACTCAGACCCTCCTGCACTCAAACACTTCACAGCCAGATCCAGACTGCCAACATAAAGAAAAGAGGGCACAGAAGCAGGAAATGGATTACCTCCCCCTCCACTTCCTCATTAAGCATCCTCCCTCTTCACATCTGACAGCAACAAGTGGCCCAGCCACCCCGTCCTGCCCTCTGAGCCCTGCCACCCCTCAGCACCCCAGAGCCAAGGACCTGAGTACAAAACCCCTCCTAGAAACCTTCTCTCTGACAGGCTGCGACCCAAGGCTATCACTTAAGTCACAGAAAATATGCAAAAACCTCGCTAATTCCGTGACCTTTCAAAAAATAAAGGAATTGAAGGGCTTAACAATTGTTCTTACAGACTGATTGTCTAACACAAATGTTAGGAACAGGCACAGAACAAGTTGCACTTCTGCCATGAATTCCCATCTCTCAATCTGGAGAAACTCTAGAAAACTTTATCTCAATTTGATGAGGCAGGGAAAGGCTGAGGGGTCCCTGGCCCAGACGGGCTGGGGGCAGTTCAGGGGAGTGAATCCACATCATCTGAGATTGCTGATTTACATTTACACCAGGCAGGCTTTGTTACTGCCCAGAAGCACTGAATGCTCTGTGACATCTCTAATTCCCTTCCCCATCCAGCCACGTGGGGTTTTATTTCTTCCATCATCTTCTAATTCCTTTTCCAAGTAGAATTGCCCTGAAATGAAGCCATTGAGCAGGAACAAACAGTTTACATAAGATGAGTAATAACAGCAGCACCAGAAATGCTTCTTGATAGTGGCTGAAAAGAGCCCCAAAAAAGCCACTCATGTGAGAGACGTGCCGTGATTTCATAACAATCTAATGACTGGACTTATGTGCAGCACATGAACATGAGCAACACTGGGCCAACAGATGAGACATCAAATGTAAAAGGCAAGACATGCAGTGTAGCAGATGACTAATGCTTTTCTGACCTAAACAGAGAGCAAGAAGCTCTCTGCAAAGGCTGATAAAGCACTCAGTGAGAGCTCAAGGCCCAGGATGAAGAAAGAGGAATCAGGATTTTTTTTTTTTCCAAATGTTCTGCTGACAGTGGGAGTCTGGCTGCTGAGAGGGAAGAGAATCATCCCACCAGAAATCATTCCTCCAGCTCTTACTCCATCTGATAATCATGAAACCATCCACACATGTCTCACCTTGGTAGCCCAGGCTCCTGGAAACCTTTTCCTTTTGCTCTATCGTGATGTAATATCACATACAATAAAGCCATTAGATTCAGGGCAAGGATTGTAATAAATACTAATAACCTAGAACAAATACTAATAATCTAGAATAAATACCCATCATCCCAGCCATCACCAAACAGACAATAAAATGCCAATAAAAATTGCTTTTTGTATTAGATACGTAAATACCAGAGCAGTAACAGCAGAGATCTTCACCCAGCAGTAAGAGACAATTCAACTAAAGGTTATGGAAGGGTTTGGCAGCCAAGCCAAACAATCCCAAGGCAGTGGGATACCCCACAGATACTCCAGGTTTGTTCAGCATCACAGACCCTCAGGTTCTGCATGGTGTTGGAGCTTTTAGGAAGGGATAGAGAGAAAATGAAGGAATGTAAGCTTTTGTTTCCCCCATTCCCACTTGCCAGGTACTCAAAGCCTTGAGAATGATTCTTCAAACGTGTTTTTTGGTTATTAAAACCCAGTCAGGATTTCCCTGACACAGAAGGTAATGTTAGGATTTAAAGTGGACCTCACAAATGCCCTCTGCACATTTTGTATCACCCACAAAGCCCTGATTTCCTACTGAAACACAGTTGTGTAATGTGGGACCAGTTCAATGATGTTGACTGAGAGTATGAAGGAAATAGCATCAAAAATGTGGGGCTACAGTGCTGAATTATAATAATAGAATTGTTCCAGACAATGTGAAATCTTTTTATTGCTTGTAATATTTAAATCAAATCAACCTCCCCAAGTCCATCTTAAGACACAGTTAAGACACATTAAGTGGTTGTTCTGTAGGCTTGGAAAGCAGTAACACATAAATCAGGTCATGGCAAGCATCAACCATGGAAGTTTAACAGAGGAGACAAGGTGATGGTCAAGAGAACAATCACGGAATGAATGACATCACAATTTCAAGTGGAAAGCCTCCCTTAATTAGCACATCTTCATGACCTCCTATCACCATTTCCACTGGACACTACAAAAATAATCTCACTTTCACAAAAATTGCCAGTGGCAACCCCAGGGAAAAAGGCCCTAAAACGCCTCTGTGGGTGCCTGTTCGCAGATGCCAAGTGGGAAGTGCTGCTGGCAGAGGCAGCTGTGCCTGTGAGCGCGGCTGCAGCCCAGCCTGGGGAGTGCCGGCTCCCGGTGGAAGCACTGCCATCAGCCACGCTCCAGAGGGAGCTCCGGGAGTGTGGCACCAGTGCCTGCATGGCACTGCCAGCTGCGAGCTCCCTGGGCACCGGGGCTCCTCTAAGCCCTGGAGGGGTCCAGCCAACAGGTGCCAGCAGCACCAAGCCACCCACAGCAGGTGGGAGAGCAGGGAATGCCTCAGGGGCTGTGCACGGATCCTTGCAGGAGAGAGAGAGGAAAAGGATGGAGCCACATGTCCCCTGTGTGACCAGGACACTGAGCCCCCTGTGTGACCAGGACACTGAGCCTGGGGACTCCAGCTCCTGGGTGACCCACACAAAGCCACAATCAAACAGCTGCTGCACTGCCAGCTCTTCACAGGTGTCACAATCCTTCACCTCCGGTGTTTCTCCTGTCCCGTCACAGTTTTTGGAGTGACCTCATGTCACTCAGAGGTTTGCAAGCACAGCGTTGTGTTCAAAGGCTGTTGGTGCCACTGAAATGTCCCAGGATCTGCGGCCAGGTGACCAATTCAGTACAGCTGGGGGGTACCACGGAGAGCCTCAGGTGCCACCAGAAGGTGCTTTCAGGGTGATGTGGCCTCAATTGCTAAAGACTTCTCATGATTTTGTGTGCCCACTCAGGGTGACACTCTTGGCAGTCAGAAAACAACAAAGGAATAAAGGAATCAAAGACCTGAACCTGGGAAAGCAAGGCCTGAGTGAAGGAGACGTTCTGCAACACACATCAGACAGACTCTTAAATCCAGCATGAGGCTCTTATGCAGCATTCTGAAAGTATCTTTTTCAGGGAGGGGAAAGAATCTCTGCTCTTCCATGAAGAATCTTTCCTATCATTATTTGTCACTGCAATCACCACAGTTTCTGTGGCATCAGCCGTTCCCAGGGTCTGGAGCTCATAATTTATTTGATGAAGCCTATGGAAAAGGTTAAAAGGAACACAGCATAACAACAGATGCTCTGACAAAAACAACAGCATGGAAAAGAGGGGGCTTCTGATGATGCCAGGCATGTGTAGGTTAAATAGTTAATTCCTCACAGGGTGCTTTAATCTTTGACATGAAAACACAAACCAGAAGAATAAATGTATATTCCGATGGGACACGTCTTTGTGAGGTCTGTAAGGGAGCTGCAATGAGGTACCAACATCCACTTTGCCCAGGCTGCTTCCTTGGCACGATCCTTTCCCAACTCGCTTAGAAAAAGCATCCAATAAACCAAAGTGCATTTTCCCGAGGTATTACCTCCAAGTGCTGCTACCTGGCAGCTCTTAATGTCCCTGTCAGTGTCACCCAGTGCCCCTGTGAGTGATGTCACCGTGTCACCTGCACAGTGCTGCCTCTGGGCGCTGCAGGGCTGAGCATCCCCTGCTCTGCATCCCGGGGAGGGGGAGCTAAACAGCACTGAGAACGCTGAAGAAAACACAGAGCTGCGACCCTGATGCCGTCTGCAAGCAGCACTCAGCACTGCTCTCCCTCCTGCAGTGACAGTGATTTCCCCCTGACCACACTGCCCAGCCTGGCAGGTGCTTCTGGAGCATCCAAAGGATGAAATCCCACGGGCCAGCAGCATCACAAGAGTGAGATGAGACCTCTGGCAGCCCTCAGAGCACTCCCACTGCTCCCTCGGTGAGGCTGGACCCGGCATTTCCCACCCAGCCCATTCTCTGGAGGCACCACGTGTGATCAGCTCCCCATTCCCTCCTGTGGCATCAGGAGGGGCCTGGCTCCAGCAGCACCCTGGAGATGCTCAGCTGAGAGCAGGCTCAGCAAACTCAGACTGAAGGACTCCCCTGTTCTCAGCTCTGGATTTACTCTGGAATATCGATTCCTTAATAACCACTATGGATTAACCCCTTCTGAGGAGTTCTGACTCTGGATTCAGGGGCCTCTTCCCAGGATGAAGCGAAGCAACAAATGAATGGGCTGGAAGTCAAATGAAATGTTTGGCACAATATAAACAGAGGGAATTGCTGTGGGAGGAAAAAGTTTCAAGCCGTGAATGGATGAAATGCGTTCTCACTGGAGACCTTTTCACTAAAACCCTAAACTTCCTGATGTACAATGAATGTTAATTAATAACTGTAGGGGTTAATTGAGGGGCATCAAGACCATGCCATATTTGTTTACTCAGTGAAGCTGCCAAAGGATGGTTCTTAATGAGAACTTGGTGCTTCTACTAAGACATAAAAAAATACTTTGTTTTCTGCTGATGTGTCTAACATAAACTTGTAAATATTTGTACAGCCTTCAGATCATGGTCTGCCTTTCCTGCAGACCTAAATACACACTTAGGGGAAGAAGAGGAGTGGAAGAGGCTGTAAAATTCCATCCAAAGATGCCAACATGAGCTCTGCTACAGTGACCAGCCCAAAACTGAACACAGATGTACGCTCAAAGCTGGGAGTCACTGGGCACCAATAATTCAGCAAGGCAAACAAGCTCCCTCTTGCCCATTTCCCAGATTAAATGGAGAAAAGATGCAAGCAGAGCCTCAGGACTTTCATGTCTTGTGGTAATGAGTTCATTCAGTCCACAAAAGGTGTCCAGGGGTCCCAGAGCAGCAGAGCAGGGGGTTCACCATGAGCAGCAGTGTTTTAGTTGGGATGATGGCCCCACTGGAACCAATAGAATGTTATTATTCCAAAGAGCTCTCAGCCTTCTTTAAAGCTAATAAAAATACCAGGAAAAGTGACAGTGTTTTCTCGGCTCCTGCTTTATGAGTGAGGAGAAAATACCAGCTGTGACCAAAGCAATCCCAAGATGTACTGAGGGATAGAGCATTATTTTAGTCTTATACCCCCCTGCAGCAGAACTCCACCACGAGCACAACACCCACAGATATCTCCCAATTTAGCACAAAAACCCCCCCAAAGGAATAGAGCCTCTCTTCCATGAAGCACAAATTGGCAATCACTTTCATTAGCCCTCCACACAATTAACAGAACCTGAATGCACTAACCACTACTGAACTTCTCCAGGTTGTTTTCCAGGGCAAATCAAAGATTAAATTAAATAATAAAGTCAGCCAAAGGCTCCATGGAGATTTTATGGCCACCAAACTGGGCCCACTTCAAGTCCTTCCAGTTCACAGACACAACAAAAGCAAAAATGGGAAATACTTTGGGGGTACAAAAGATGGAGTTCCAGCAATCCAAAAAGCCCCTGAGAATCACTCAGCAACAATGGAATTCCATCTGAGGTGACAAAAGTGTCTCTGTTCAACTCTCTTCACTTTTTTGGTCACAATATCTCTGTGTGTGTGTTCTTTGCATTAATAATGACTTTTTCCTCCATTTTAATTTTCTGCCCTGTGGTTTGAGAAGTTGAACATTTTTTGTGTCCCTTGGCCAGTGCACATTGAGGATTTGAGGATGCAGTTCTGATCAAACCCTGGCAGAAATGTGCTCACATTGCAGATGTTTATGAATTTGTGATAGACACATCAGCAGAAATCAAAATATTGTATTTTGTCATAGTAGATGCACCAAATTCCTGTTAAGAAATCTCCCTGGACAGCTTCACTGATTAAATAAATATTGCATTTTTTTAATGCAGGCCAAACAACCCCAACACTCATTTATTCATTAATTAACCTTCATTACACATCAGGAAGTTTAGGGTTTTAGTGAAAAGGTCTCCAGTGAGAACTCATTTCATCCATTCACGGCTTGAAACTTCTTCCTCCCACAGCAATTCCCTCTGTTTACACTGTGCCAAACATTTCATTTGACTTCCAGCCCATTCATTTGTTGCTTCGCTTCATCCTGGGAAGAGGCCCCTGAATCCAGAGTCAGAACTCCTCAGAAGGGGTTAATCCATAGTGGTTATTAAGGAATCGATATTCCAGAGCAAATCCAGAGCTGAGAACAGGGGAGTCCTTCAGTCTGAGTTTGCTGAGCCTGCTCTCAGCTGAGCATCTCCAGGGTGCTGCTGGAGCCAGGCCCCTCCTGATGCCACAGGAGGGAAGTGGGGAGCTGATCACACCTGGTGCCTCAATAACTTATCTTTTAACACAATATAAGTTATTGTGTTGAGATAACACAAACATTTCTGTTGTTAAACAAGAAACAAATACTTGCCAGTAAAAAGAAACAAAAAGACCAAGAAGCAAAAATTGATTTAAAAAAAAAAGGCAACTAAAACCAACCTTCTTATTATACCAAAAGGCAGCAGAATTCTAAGCACTTAAGTACTTTTATCATGTAACACAGAGGCATAGATTTAGATAACAACCACTTAAGGAATTAATTACATTCTCTACACTAAAAGAGATAGAAAATGAAGTTATCCCAGTTATGCTCACCCCAAGGAAAGGAACACTTAAAACATTTTCCAAACTTAACATAGAATTGTTCACTTGCCTCATTAGTAACTTAATGGGAAATTCTATTTTGATTTTCAGTAGGAGAGGAGGTTTTGTTCTGCTCTGTTCCTTGACTTGTCAGGTTCTTTTTTCTTGTGTGGTTCCTGCCTCTCACAAAATGTTTTGGGGAAAGTCAGTCCAAATTCACAGTCCAAAATCTTATGCAAATTACTACGAGCCAACTGCTGTCCAAATATTGTGAGACAGAAGTCTCCCCAAGTCCTTTTCAATGGCTGCTGAACACAGCAGGATCAGACACTTCCTATTTTTACTGAACCTCAGGTTTCCAAGTTGGTAGAATAGAAGGCATTGGAATAAGTCTTTCTGAAATAGAAAAAAAAAAAATCCATGCCTAAGAAAAAATGCTTTGGGAATCTGGCAATTTTCCTAAAACCCAAAATGTTCCAGAAACACAGCCTATGATTCAAAGGCACTTTGTCATCTGTACAGTTTTGCTTATAGCTGCATTGCAGCATTCTCTTCAGGACTGCTCACTGCTCTTGGAGGATAAAATGACCCAAGTGCCTCCTCTGTTCCATCATTATTCATTAATGAAGAGCCTGGGCCTAGAGGATTGTCATTGCAGGAGAGAAGGAAGCTCCATTAACACATCCCTTCAGCACCACACACATGAACACCAAACACGAGGCAAGAAAACCAGACCCAGTTTCAGTGGATGCTTCAGCAGAGTTTGGAGACTGTTATCAGTTTCAATAGCACTGATAACGCCGTTCTACTGCGAAATCATCCTCAAGAATGCAGAGACCTTGAGCCAACAGGGCTGAGGATGAAGTCACTGCTTCCAGCCAGACATCTTGAACATGCGTCTGTTTTCTCCAGGTTATGTAAATGAGAGCAGAGAGGAGCTGAATGCTGAAGTACTCAGGGTGCTCAAAGGCAGACTTTGTGTGTCTCTGTGTGTCTCTGTGTGTGTGTTGCCGAATTCCAATATCCCTTTTGTTAAACAAATTTATTCTTTTCCTGCCTCCCCATGCACCTTCAGTGTCTACTGCTCTTCCCAAAGACCACCTGAGGAACATCTTCTCTCCCTTCATTTCCCACGTTCCTCAATTTCTCCTCCATTTTATCTCAAAGAAACTGATAAAAACCAGACAGCTCTTCCTCCCTCCCTCTGAGCTCCCTCTGCTCACCCTCTCCTTCTCAACCCCCACACTCTGCCCTCTGAGGCCACAGCTCTGGTTTAACCCCACACACCTCTTTGGGAGGCTTTTTTGGCTTGTTGGCCCCTTTTAATCAAGAAGCAGGAGCACAAAGTAAACAAAATTTTGGGAGATCAGCATGGAGCAATATCCATATTCTGTCAGGAGTGCCTTCAAAGACAATGAGTACCACACACTCTGCAGGCTCGTTTCTTCTTCAGTGAAGAAAAGCCCTCTCAAGGAAACAAAATATTCCTCACATTGCAAGACTTTGAGAATCTTAACAAAAATCCTCTATTCGTTTAACGATTACGAAAACCAGCAGACAACAGAAAAATTCAGCAGTAATTACGTGAGCCTATTAATAGCAAGTGGCAATAAGTTTCCATTTCTGTGCCCCTCATTAGAAAAATGAACAATTTCTGGTATTGTGGAAACAGGCTTGCAGAACATAGAAAGACTCTAACAGCATTAATCTTTTAGCTTCCTGAGCTTTGTTTGTACCACAGCCTTTATTTGCAATTAAGCTTAGTGCATATGCAGTTCACTGCCTGCCAGCCCTCGGTGCCTGATGCAGCCCAGGGTGGGTAATTCAAGCTCCTTTTCACTGACCTACCAAACTCTGACCTGCTGGACCTGGCTGCTAAAAGTGAGAAGGGATTACAATTTCATTCAGATCGTGATATCTGAGCAATTCATTCAACAAGGGGACCAATTATGTCTGATCCCCTCACCTTTCCCCCCGCTTCTGCACTGGACTGATTTGCCAGGAGAAGGTAATCCTGAGTCAGGGAGAATTTGATCACAGTGACCTGAGATGAAAAGTGCTGCGTCTTGAAAATGATCTCGAATTCATCCAGTTTGTTCAGCTGTTATAGCCTGATGCTATGAAAAGAGAGGTTCTTTGCCTGGAGAGAAATATCCACCACGCTCTTATTTATTTACACACAGCCAGGATGATGCACACGAGACCATCATGTGCCCTGACAAAACCAGGGAATGTCTCACATTGCTTCCCTGGTACTCTACTGTCATAGGACACAAAAAAAAAAAAAAGAGAGACTCTAGATATTTCAGAAGGCAAAGAACATAGAAAAAACTTTGTTGTCTGATTTTTACTACTTTTATAAGGTGTTCTGATACAGACTGAACGTGGTTGGTGAACAGGAACGACCCCTCTCCAATCCTATTGGTTAAACCAGAGAAACAGCTGAAATGTTTGGAGAACTAGAAAAGCAAAACACCACCTGGAGAAAGATTGTTTTGAGAAAGGAGAGTTGTTTGCCAGGATTTCTTTTGAGCAGAAGTTTTCTTAAGAATTTCTCCCTTGGGAGGAAGTTAGCAGCTGCTAGCAGGCTAAAATCTCTCAGACCCAGAAATACCAGGCCCACACTCTACTGTGTCAAAACGTGAAATCTACAAAACATGACCCCCTGTGTCACTGGTTGAAGGCAACAGGTGATCCATTAACTGATGTAAAACCATCAGTCCGGTCCACATAATACGCTATTCTCTCATGACTACAAAATTAATTAATAACAACGTTCTATAACCAAATACAGCCACTAATGCAGTCAGCATCTAAGCAGAACCAACTCACAGCAAATTCCTCCATAAATGATGCTTGGAGAGTTGGTGGATTCCTTGATGTTCTCACCAGAAAGGGCTTTGCTCTGCCTGTTGCAGCACTGGGCGCTTGATGCCTCTGACTTCACCGTGCACAGAGCTCACCAAACCTCCTCACTCCCATCATGGGAGGAAGGATGACAAAGCCACAGGACCCTGGGGTGCAGCCCCAGCCCCCCAAGCCCCAGCAGGGCCCTGCCCATGCCGCACAGGCTGGGACCCAGAGCTGGCACCCGGGAAAGCGAGCTGCACACCTGCAGCCAGCAGGCATTTCCAGCTGCAGGGAGGATGCAGATGCCTCCAGGACTAGATTACTTTATCAACACCTCATTTAGAGCTTGACCCCACCCCCGAGGGGAGCAGCAGCTTTGCTGGAGGCAAAGCAGAGGGTCCAGAGCCCAGGGATGCTGCCCAGTGCCAGCTCTGGCTCCAGAGCTGACCCTTTCCCAGCAGAGCTGCCCTTCTTCCCCCAAAGAGCCACCCTCTGCCCTCCTCAGGGCTGACACATCACAGAAAGCAGATGCAACTGCCCGGTTGTAAATCCTACTGACAATCTCCTTACACATTAAAAAGAAGCAATGCCAGGCTGAGGCAGTTATTAAGCTCCATGTCAGCTTCCCCCTTGGAAATTGCTCATAATATCCCTTTAAAGCATCTCCCTGGGCTCTGGCACTCCGCTTTGGCCTGGCCACACGCTGTCCCCTGCCCCTGACTGCAGACTGCAGCTGCTGTGCCTTATGTAACCCTGTTTGCTGCACTGTCACAGCACCCAAACACAACATTTCCCCACGGAACCGCATCGGAAGGTTTGGCTTCTGTCGGTTTTGAGCGGGTAGCTCCCCTCCCGAGGCCTCAGCTCCTTCAAGCCGTATTCCTCGGGGCTGCAAAGCGCTGAACTGCTCCTGCATCCTGCCTTTATCAAGCTGCTGCCTCCAGCACCCTTGGCTTGCCCTTGAAAAGGCTTTCTGCAGCCATGACTCACTGCTACAGCACAAAACGCAGCCCAGCGCCAGGGACTTCATCAAGGAGGGACATTTCCACGAGGGAGGGACAACAGGGACCTTCCTGGGGCAGGAGGAGGGAGCATGAGGACCCAGATCAGCGTTCTTGCTGTTTAGAAACAAGACAAGAGGCACCTGCTATTCAATTTTCCTCTCTCTGAAGGCGCCTGCTGGATTCGCAGTTTCATTCAGCTGCAGGAAATAAAATGGTACAGCCAAGCTTTGGCCTTGCAAGCAGCCACTCAAAGGGGGTAAAGTGCCCAGCAGGGAGGATCTGAATCATGTAAGTATTGGGAGAAAACAAGAAATGGCAAACGGGCAGGTAATGAAGCTGTTTGCAGCCAACTTTGATTTTCAAAGCCCACGTCACTGGATATTTGCCCTTCAGAACAAAACTCCTTTAATGCTACATGTATTCCTGGAAACTTCGAGGTATAATTTTCCTAATGGCATAAAATAGAGCCCCAAGTGTTCTGGTGCTGCAACAGACCACGAGGATTTTGTTAATAGTAGAATTCTGTCTGGAAATTGCCTTTGGATAGATGAAACAGGCTGTCCAAAAGCTGCAATTCCTGGAAGAATAACACAGGATGCTTTCTGGAACATATTTATTTACCTGAAAACCACGTGTGATTATTAGGCTGCTTGTTTCCCAATAAATATGAATAATCTATGATCTGTGGGATATCAGCTGAGCTTCCCATGTTTTCCCCCTCTCCTATGCCCACTCAGTGCTTGCAAATTGTGATGAGACATTACTGTGCTCTCTGGCACAGTGGGGATTTGAATTCTGACTGAAGACCAGCAAAACACAAACATATGGAAAAATAAAGCCATTTACATCTCAATTTGGCATATCCCATGCTGTATACAACTAATTATGGATCTCTGAGCTCATCAGTTTTCCCTGGAATTCCCACGCAGTGCTGGCACGGAAGCCAAGTGTGAAATACCCTATGGCCAGTCCCAAGCCAGGCAGGCAAGATTCCAGATGTATTTCCCAGCAGAGTCACACAAACAGCTGTGCTGACCCTGGGAACTGGAGAGGGTGACAACAGCCCCAACTTGGAGCATCCAAAGTGCTAAAAATCCATTTAATGCCCCCACTGCTTCCCCAAACAGTGCAGGAGCACAAGCACCCACCCAACGAAGGAGCAGGGCTGTGAAAATTCCCAAAATCCTAGGGATTCCCGTGCAGCAGTGCAATGGCAAGCAGAGGTTCCCGTGTTAATGGTCTGTACAAAAGCCAGGGATGGTCAAAAGGTCGTGTTTATCCTCGTAGCAAGGATTGTTTATCCTCCCAGCAAATGCAGCCACACACTCCGGGCTTTTACAGCTCCAGTGTTTGCATAACATAATGCTCAAGCCATTAGCAGCAGAATCCTTCTTGACCCTTGCATGCCCAGGTATTGCCAGTGTTTGGCTTTTCATTAATCCCAGGAAGTTTTATTCCTGGAGAAAAGAGAAGAAGCTAATCCAACGTGGATTACATGGAGTCTGGGAGATAAATGTCACGCCATCGATCAGAAGTGTTTGTTCTTGCTCAGCTCACACAGATCTGTCACAGAATTGTGCCTTTATGTAAACAGAGACTGAGAGAATGGACACAAATAACAGCCACAAATGTGGGAACCGTGTCAGGAATACCACAGGGATGATGCAAGGGAAGGGGCAAGCTGGGAACGTGAACACCGATGAGAAACATGAAGCACAAAGCTCTGGTGCGGGCTCAAAAGGTAAAACCCACATAAGTGCATTTAACTTCTTTTTTCCCTTCTTTTTTTTGGTTATACTTGCACAAAAAAATATGATCTCTCTGCAACAAAGGTCCAGACTGATGGAAACCCATCTCCAGAGAATGGAGCTGCCCTGTGTGGCTCACACTGGTTTAAATCAGCTTTTCCTGAGCCCAGAGATTCCGTGGCTTCCTGTCAGCACATGGAGAAATCCAAGGAAGGCTATTCCAAATTAACAGGCACGCACCAGGGGCTTTGAAAACCCTCATTTCTAACATGCAACACGAAATTAAGGATGAGTAAAGGCACTGCTTTCATGGCCATGCTGGATCCAGTTTGTCACTTGGGTTGTGGGTGGGAAGGGTTTCAGAAAATTAAATGTATTCTAACTTCCAGGCACTTCTAAAATTACACACAATTGAAAGATCACAGTAAAGGTCCTTTATTTTGGATCTCCTCGTGCCATAAATCTCCAGATGTGGAAAAAAATCAGACCTCTAGGAATAAGTACAAAAACATTATCTCTGAATACCAGAAAATAAATAACCACTGCCTTGTGGATCTGAAGCTGAGAAAACAACAGACATGCAGACAGGGATTTAAGCAATTATGGGAGGATTTAAATGTTGTAGGGTGCTTGTATTAATTTCAGTCTTGCTGTAAATCTTATTGCAGTGATAAAGAAGATTTCTAATGACTCTGATGTTTCTCTGATTGCTCCTGCCCTCAGCTCACACTTTTATGGCAAGAAATAAAATGTTGCAAAGCAAGTGAAGGTATTCTTTTTCCTTGAAAAAGAAACAAATAACCTGGTCTGACAATGATTTTCTTTTATTATCAGCAAACTAACAATTGGCAACAAATTGGCAGTTTGCAATACAGAAAAAAACAGCAGAAAATACTGAGGGGATGCTTATATTTACATTTCATACTCTCACACACAAAAAGTCACAATCAGATCTGAACCACAGGAAAGCAAACAGGCTCCTCCTATTGATGCTCCCCAATTGTTCTGTTTTTTACCCCCTTGGCTATTTTCAAATGTTCTGTGTCCTGCCTGAAGGGAGCCCACAAGAAAGATGGAGAGGGATTTCCTACAAGAGCCTGGAGTGACAGGACAAAGGGGAATAGATTCCCACTGAGAGTGGGTTTAGGTGGGAAATTGAGAAGAAATTCCTCCCTGTGAGGGTGGGCAGGCCCTGGCACAGGGTGCCCAGAGCAGCTGTGGCTGCCCCTGGATCCCTGGCAGTGCCCAAGGCCAGGCTGGACATTGGGGCTGGGAGCAGCCTGGGACAGAGGGAGGTGTCCCTGACATGGCAGGGATAGCACTGGGTGAGCTTTGAGGTCCCTCCCAACCCAAACCATTCTGGGATTCCATAATTATCTTTCTTTTTTAGTTTACTGTTATATGCTGGTGTTTTAATTCCCAATTTCTATCAGAGCAATTTAACTTCAAGTATGATCTTGAAGTTACCTTCAACTGAGCTTCAAGTGTGATCTGCTCTGTAGCCAGGATTTTTCAGTGCTACTTCAATTATAACCTTACAGATCCAAACAAAAACAACTTTGGAAAACACAAGTTGCACTTACAAGTTACCAAACTGTCCTGCATGACTAAGCTGATTCCTAAATAATGACCATGCATTCTTTTTTTCAATACAGGTAATTACAGGGTTGTATAAAAGTGTTTATCTAGGGGAGGCAAAAAGCTGCAACTGACAAGTAAATTATTCATCTATTCTAATTCTGCTGCTTACAAAAATTGGCTCAAAAATTAAAATTAATAAAATGGTTTCTAACAAAAAAAAACCCTGAGAAGCACTTGAAAGTTAAAAGAGTTGTGGTGTAAAGTTCACTTCTAATCTTTCTTACCCCTCACTTTCGGTTCCAATGCCTGGGAAGATTTCTGTAAGATGTTCTAAGTCCTCTTGCACGGGGTTGTAAAAGTTGTAGTGCCAGGGGAAAAAAAAAAAAAGTCATTTCCTAAGATGTTACAAGTTGAACATAACAGAAAAATCTTGTAGAGCCTAGAAAGGAGGATGCTCTGAGCCTGCACAACCAACACACAAACTCTGCAAACCTGGAGTATAGAGAATGACTGACTTACTCCTGTCCCTGAAATCCATGGACAAGGGGCCCTAAGAACAAATCAAAAATGGCAGTGAGAACCACCTAATGTTAGTCCTTAGCTCTTTTGTTCCAGCCAATGAAAAGGATTTGAAATATTTTTGTCACAAGTCCGACTGATGTTGGCTTTTCTTTGCCTTCCCAGCACTAAATGTGGGAATCAAACCTAGAAGAAAGGAAGGCCAAGTTCTCTAGTGCCTGAACACTGATAAAAGCCAGAGAAGTCTGGAAACCGTGGGTCAGATTTCTCAGAATATGTTACACCAGGTGTTAGTGCCACAAAACCTCCCAGAAATCCAGGATGCAGCAAAAGAGCAAAAATGAAAGACTCCTGCACAGAATCATTTGGGTTCCTTGGGGCAGACAGGTGTGGTGAAAGGAAAAGGAAAGGAAATACAAAAGAAGGAATAAACGTTATTTATAAGGGAAGGAAATATCCTCTAACAGGTTTGAATCCTCATGCAGATGTTATTTATACATGGTGTTTTATCAGCCACTTTTGAGTTCAGCCTTCCCATTAAAAACCCAAGATATAAGCAGCTGATTTACACACTTTGATTTCCAAGCTAAGGGTGAACACTGGATCGTGGGAGGAAGAAGTGAAGAGGAGCCAGTGGAGATGCAAAGCCAGAGATTCCCCCGAGGGTGCTCGGGGCACACAGGGAAGAGGGGACTGGATGGAGCAAAGGCACGTGCCCTTCACACCACCCAAAAAAGGGGAGGGAAACCCTGCTAGATCTCCTGGGGCTGAACCAGCATCCCTGGAGGTGCCTGAGCTCCCTCCTCATTTCCAGAACACCCTCCAGCACTTGCACTGTAAAGGCTTTTATCGTTATTAAGGATATTCCTGGATATTCATCCCCTTCATTCAAGCCCCAGCAGCTGATGGAAGGGTGGAAGATGATCCTTGAATACAGAAGCAGGTAAGTTACACCTGCTTCCCAGAGTGACAGGAATACCCTCCAGAGCTGCTCCAGCCCCAGCAGAGCAGGCAGAGGCTGTTATTGACACATAGTCTTGGCTCATGCAAGTTCCCTTTGATGTTTCATAATCCCAAGAGTGCTGAAAACTCAGAGAAAAACACATTCCTCCTCCTACAGATCTGTCTCATCCACCAGGCACCTCCTCTGCACAGAAAATCGATCCCCAAGAGAAGGGAATGATGGAAGGCCTAAAAAGGGTGGCAGGAGGAATGGCCAGAGCCAAGGACACCAGTGTGTCCATTCTCTGGGTCACTGTGGTCACCTCTCTGGGACTGCTCAGCATTGATCCTGGTACATTCCCAACCAATCATTTCAACTGCACTGGTTATAATTAGTGACAAATAACTCACAAATAATGAGAGAGAGCTGGTCACCAGCACTCCCTGCTCTCGGGACTGCCAGGAGAGGTAAACCACACAGCACATAAGCACATACACACAGACTTCCAAAACCCTTCCAAAACCAGACAGAAGTTCTCAAACAATGCAAATGTGACCTTCCTGCACATGCCTGTTCATATTCCTACAAGCAAAAATTGGGGTGAAATGTAAGAAACCCCAAACCATTGGGGTGTATGACATACAGCACTGACAGGGCAGTGTTTGCCCAACTGAAAACAACATGCATTTATATATGTGTATAAAATGCCTAAATACTGAAAGCCAGGCTGGATTTCCAGGTTAGAGGTGATGGCAGCTGATGGGAAACGTGAAGAATGCCAAAATGTGGGGCAGTCTGAGAGTTTCTTGCTGTTTGATCCCACACGTGGAGCTGAGATGGGGAAGCAGGGAAGTGGCTCCAACTGGGAGCCAAACACCAACCCCCTTCAAACAACCCCACATCCGTTTGGGAAGGATGCAAAAGGATAGCAACAACTTAGGGTGAAAGTTATTCCCCAGCTGAACCCGATGCTTTGGTTTTCGACCCTCTGCAGACAGGAGCCCAAGCCTCAGCACAGCCTGTGGAAGTTAAAGCAGGTCACTGCTGGAGGAGAACGTTACCAGCTCCAACCTCTACAACCAACATCCTGAAGATTTATCTCGTGGAAAGCAGCCGTTTCCCAGACTTTCCCTGCAGGGCAAGCGGCAGGCAGGTGCCAAACTCAGAGTTCTGGGGAAGAGGCAGCGGGTAGGAGCAGTGCCAGCGTCTCATGAGCCCGCGGGGCCGGATAACTTTACCCCGCGCCGCGGGGATGGTAAACGGAGACACGGCTGGAACCTGAGCTGGAAACCTGCTGGAAACTTGTGCTGCTGCTTTGAATTGCCCAGCTCTGGCTGGAGAAGAAAACTTTGGCACAGCCATTTCCTGGGCCACCATTTCACAGGTGTTTGATGCATCCGTTTAAATTCCAGCAAAATTTGAGGAGAATTCAAAGCTTCAGGTGGCTTTTCAACGTGATTCCACGCTAAGGAATTTATGGAAGATGTAAGGACAGAGAGGACTGCTCTGCCAGCAACACTGCCAGAGGAGGATTTGCAGTTTGCAGAAGAGATCTTGAGGAGAATCCGTGCAGTTTTAATTCCTTCCAGAGGAGGACAGTGGTTTACAACAGAAGGAACTGACGGGCTGCGTTTCACCTGGAATGACGCTGCCCATGGTGGCAGTGCAGGGAATACACCTTGCCCAGGTTTTCCGTGAGCTAAGGATGGAAAGCCCCAGCCTAGCCTCTACCTGCGTTGCCCCAAACACCAAATGTTGCTTTAAAATTCCACTGGAGCTGCCAAACGATCCCTGCAAGGGTGAGCTGATGTCAAAACCACGATTTATCATCACATTCCTAAACAGGGACAACTGGAACCAGTACTCAGAACGCTGAAATATTTTAAGAACTTTTTTAGAACTATTTGTAGGATTCAAGATGCATCAATTTAACTGTACAATACAGTGATTTTCTGGCTGAGACTGCACCTCTTTAAAGGCTTGATTTCCACAGGGAAAAAAATCTCTTATGTAATATTTAATATTTGAAATAAAATGCTGAGAAGGCATGTATCTTAATTATTTAGCTTCTGACACATACCCTGCCTTTAAAAATTCAGCGTCTGACTGCAGATCTGAAAGACTTTCCTATAAATAAGTTATCTTCTCTGAAGCTGTAACAAATTTCAAGAAGTATTGCAATGATTCTTAGCTGATCAGAGGAAGCACAGGACTATTAAAATGTAAAAAAACCACGTATCTGAACATTATTTTAAGGCAGAAAGCCATTCCAGGCTGCTGGATTTCTACGAAACGGGCTCAGGGAGAGCAGCTTGAACAAAAGGAAATTAATTTCCCTGCTCCCAAGTACTTTCTGTCCAACAAGTTAAGCACAAGATTGAGGGAGTAGTTACAGTTTCTCTTATCTACAACAGACCTGTTTCTGCAGCAAGTATCTTCCAAATGGAAAGCATTCTATATTAATTAAACAAACCTCAAGAGACAGTAAACTAATTATTCTAGGCATACATAAGATGCTGCTGAGTTAATCTCTATGAACACAAGTGAGTTAAGTTTGTATTGACATATTGGGCCAAATTTATTGTCAGAGAAATTAACTTCAGGGGAGTTAAGCCAAGAGTGAATTTTTCCTCATTAAGGAGAAATAGGTCTTTTGTCTGAAGTGTGAGGATTTAGAGCCTCTTGGGAAAATCATATTGCACTTCAGTTGTATAAGTGATGAACTCTTGCACGGAGCTGTGCTTCAACATGCACAGAATTCTGTTTAACCACCTCAGAGCTGGGCTGTCACATGGGACCCCTTCCATGTGAGCCCTGACCTGAGCACTGAGGATGCAAAGTGCTCTGCTGAGCTGTGGAAATAATTGTTCCTGAAGCTTCCCTGCAGCATTCGAAGTGCTTGTACAAGCAGGGGACACAGCCCTCACATCTAAATTTAACACAAATTTCGTTTAGTTACCACAAAATGTCTTTGTTATCTACACTTAACCTAAGTGGGATATTTTTGAATGAACAACTCAGAGACATTTTCATCTACTGCAATTTTTCCTATTTAAAAAATAATCACTCACCCAAATTTTCTAATGACTGTGCTCTACACAGGGGCTATAGAATGGCATATATTAATATTTAAATTATTTTGTGCAGCGGAGCAGAACTCGAGGAAGTAATTGCTAAGACTAATTAAGAAATAGATATAGTAAGGACCCAAACTGGCACAAAGGTCATGTCTCGAGATGAGCAGTGCAAGCCCCACCTGCTCAGGAGATGTCCCCAAACTCCTTCAGCTCTCAGTGTTCACCCGAGGTGACCCCAGAGTCCTTCCCTGTGCTAAGGGGACAAATCCCATCACACGTGGCAGGACAGCATTCCCAGCATCCTGGGGGATTCTGTACCACCCTTAGTGCTCTTTGGCATCACTCTTTCTTCCAGACCTCTTCTCCAATTAATGGTTCTTTTGGAGCTCTCCATCCCCACAATTCAGGGATACGACTCAGCACTGCTGGCAAAACATGATTCTTGTTTAATTTATCCTCTGCTCCTTCCACCAACCTCTGGTTCACACAAGCATCCCAAAGAGAAATCTATTTTCAGCACAGCCAAGAGAAGCTCAAGGAGTGCCCGAGGGTGGAGTGAAGCAGGCTTTGGATCAGCCTGGAACTACTCAGAAACATTTGTGAGAACTGGCACAGCTCCGTGGAACCAAAGGAACTCCCTCGACACAAAGCAGAGGCCTCAAAGTACCCTGAATATTTTCTGAAGTGTTAATAGTTCACCTCTCCTCCTTGTGGGAGTCATTCTGGAGACATCTGTATTAAGTGCTATTACTGCTGTCACCTCGACTTGGTTTTCAAGAGCCCTTCCCTCAACGTGAGACAGGAGAATTAATCAGAACTCAGCCTGACCCGGGTCACGAGGGCACACAGCAATGACCACCCCTGCATCTCACAGAACAAGCAGAAGAGAGGAGAGCTGGGGCAGGGAGGTTAATCCCACTGGCCTTGGGATCACAGCCTGGCACCATCACCTCCTCTGGCCCCACACTCGGTGAGCTCCACTTAAAGCACTGCAAACATCAAGTGTTCAACTTATTTAGACTTTCTCACCGTTATCTTGGCAAAGGCAGCCTGAGTGTGGCTTCAAACACTTCTGAAAACAACCCCCACGTTAAATTATGTTAGGGAAACATCCAAAATTACTGGGTTTAGAATCAAAACCCCCAGTGCAGAGTGTTATGGTGACGACTGAGCAAATTGCTGTAAAAGCCAGGAGGTTGTTTTCTTAGCAGTACCAAGAGGATCTTTGCCATTGTTCTGCCAAGACTCGCAGTGGTGCCGGAGATGTTGGTTTTCCCTGGGGTTCATCACGGCACTGCAGCTGCTGCTGCTTCAGCCACGGAAGAGTGGCAGCCTCCTGGAGAGTCTTAATTAAATAAAAGGCAATTTTAGAGGCTGGGGGGCAGCATCACTGCTATTTGGATGTCAATTGACACAAAGCTATTTTTGCTCTTTGATTATGTCTATAAATGGCATTCAAATCAAAAGCAAAAGTATTGCTGAATGACTGCACTTAAATTATTTATCACCAGAGTTTAGGCTGAGGTGGTCACTAATTCAGGTTATTTTTCAGCACATTTCCTCCAGGAAAGAGTAAACCCCCAAACTTCAAGCTTGGGATCCTTTATTAAGAATATCTGACGTTTCCCTGCTCTCTAGTGCTGCTCCCAACCAGGATGAAGCACAGTGCCCATTTTGGGATGGCACAGAGGAGGAACTGGAAGATGCTGCCCATTTTCCAGGGATAACAGAGGAGGAACTGGAAGGTGTTGCCCATTTTCCAGGGATAACAGGGAGGAGGAACTGGAAGGTGGTGCCCATTTTCCAGGGATAACACAGAGGAGGAACTGGAAGATGGTGCCCATTTTCCAGGGATAACAGAGGAGGAACTGGAAGATGGTGCCCATTTTCCAGGGATAACAGAGGAGGAACTGGAAGATGGTGCCCATTTTCCAGGGATAACAGAGGAGGAACTGGAAGATGGTGCCCATTTTCCAGGGATAACAGAGGAGGAACTGGAAGATGGTGCCCATTTTCCAGGGATAACAGAGGAGGAACTGGAAGATGGTGCCCATTTTCCAGGGATAACAGAGGAGGAACTGGAAGATGGTGCCCATTTTCCAGGGATAACAGAGGAGGAACTGGAAGATGGTGCCCATTTTCCAGGGATAACAGGGAGGAGGAACTGGAAGGTGGTGCCCATTTTCCAGGGATAACACAGAGGAGGAACTGGAAGATGGTGCCCATTTTCCAGGGATAACAGGGAGGAGGAACTGGAAGGTGTTGCCCATTTTCCAGGGATAACATAGGAGGAACTGGAAGATGGTGCCCATTTTCCAGGGATAACAGGGTGGAGGAACTGGAAGATGGTGCCCATTTTCCAGGGATAACAGAGGAGGAACTGGAAGATGGTGCCCATTTTCCAGGGATAACAGAGGAGGAACTGGAAGATGGTGCCCATTTTCCAGGGATAACAGAGGAGGAACTGGAAGCTCCTGCTGGTCCTCCTGGGGAGGAACTGAGGCCCAAGGGAAGGGCAACTCTCACCCAAGAAGCAGCAGTGCCCTCACTAGAGTTTATTAAGGGAAATTCCCAAGTAAAAGTGGCTGTGGGCACCAGGCCTGAAACCTTTCCCCATCTCTGATCTGCCAGAGCTCCAAGTGCCAGTTGACTGACAAAACGACAGCTATCCAGGCTCATCCCTTGCAACAACTGGCATCTGCTCCGGAGCCTCTGAGTTGGTCTGAATGGCACTAATTAGGAGCAGTTACACATAAATGACATCCCAACGACTTGACACAATAAACATTGCTGTCTGGTGCCATTCATTTGCTCTCCCCATTCAAGCACACACAGTATTTACCATAATTTCCATGTTCGCTGCCACCTTTATCCCACAAATAAGGTCAGGAGACAGACAAACAACAAATATGGGAAGGCCCACATGGAAGTTGAATACATAATAAGTTATCAACTGCTTCTTACAGCGTGTGGACCGGGGTTTGGATTGCTCCTGGAAGGTAGAGGAGAAGGCTGCCTCCTTGTTTGACCTTGCAGAGAAGCCATTGGGATTCCTCACAACCACCAGGCAGCTTTCTAAACACGGTCAGAATTCCCTGTCTTCCTCTGCTCTGCAGGCAGAGAACAGTGCTAGTGAAAAATAAAGGTATTTCCATTGTCTCATGGCTACAGACAGCTAGGAAAGATGATAGAGGTCTGAGCTACCAACAAGAAACTTCTCAATTTTCCTTTTGCTGACTAGAAGTCCTCTGTTTCTGCCTCAAGAAAAGGCAGCAACCGCCAAGTGATTTTCTTTGATTTCCACCACCCCCCGTTTTTAGCACCCCACTGCCTGCTTTAGACTTTTCTTTATCCCCATTTCATTGCACGTGTCTTCAACACCTCATACAAACTCTCTCACAGCCATAGTGGCACCATTTATTTTATTTTCAAGCACCTTTAAATAGTGCTGCTGATTAAATAACTCGTCACTAATGTGATTTCAGGAATCCAGAGCATCTCCTAAGGTGTAACCTTTACCACTAATTGCAAATATAGAACAGAAAATTAAGTCAGGCTGACAGGATTAAATCAGGAGGTTTCAATGCAATGTCAAATTTCTGACAAACTGCATATTACCAAAGAGCAAACTATTTACCAAGTGATTACAAATTTAAATTTTCTTTGTGATGTTTTGGGGCATCACATTTTGTGTGCAGCTTTGCAGAAGATGGAAGGAGAATAACCCCAGTGGATTAAGAACAGAATGTTCATCAAAGACCACTGGGACCTGTCAAATTCTGAATGCCTTCCACCACCTTTGAAAAACTGCAATGTGCAGCTTCATTTTCATTGTTTCAGATCTCGGGCAATAAATGCAGACTTTTTTTTTTTTCTTAACTACTCCCACTGCCAGCTTTACATGTGCACACACTTGCAAAAGCCTGACAGGGAGGCCTTGGAGTCTTCATTTGCTGGAGTCACAGCATAAAAGCCAAACTCCCTGTGCACTGGGCAGCGTCAGCACAGAACAAAGGAGGATGAATAAGACGTGATGTTGTGGTCCTGCTCATATCACAGAGCACAGGAGGCTCAAACAAAACCTCCACAGATGAACCATTGCTCAGGCACTAATTAATTCTTTTCCAGAGCACAGCCAGTTAACACACAACCTTCTTTTTACTTAGCAGCCCGTTTAACCCTCCCTGTGGATGGTCCAGCTCCAGCTGAGCTATCTGAGCACACACAGAATTCCTGGAAGTGAAGTGAAAGTTCTAAGTGACAAAAACACTCAAACCCTTCCTGAGTAAAATGTAAATAAATGCAGACTTGAACCACACCCCGTGTGTCCAAGGCACTGCAGAGGGATGTGTCACACCTGAGAGATTCCAGAGGCCTGGGAAACATTCCCAAGGACAACCTCATGGTTTGGAAAACCTGTCACGGTTCTGTGTCACAAATGTCACGCTGCCTTCGGCACAAAGACGTGCGGGAGTGTCTGACAAAGCCCAGTGTCCCCCCGCCTGTCACCAGGGCACAAAATGCTGCTCTCAGCTGTGTTTTACTTCTGTCAGCTCCTTAAAAAGGAGTCTTTAAATCCATTTTCACCAAAACTGCGTCACCTCCAGAGTATCAACCTTATGAAATCTCAGGAGAAAAGATTTTCAGTGTAAAGATTGTCCTGTCATGCACTGTGAGATGAAGCCCACTTTTATCAACTCAGCACTGCAAATACCTATCAGACCATGATGACATTTCCAAAGCCAGACAGGTACTTGGGCTCCTGCCTCAACACTTCTGTCAGAACAACAGCATATTTAACCAAAGCAGAAGTCAAAGCAGGCTAAAAATTACGCAACCTTCTTTTTCATTCAACTTGATGATTATATAATCAGATGCTTTTCAATATCCCAGCAGTGGCTCTGTGTATGGGTCCCTGAAAACGACATTCTCAGTCCATCCCTGCCCACAGCAGCTGCCTATTCTTTCTTTCCATTAAAAGACCAGTCTGGGGAAAATGGATCTGTCTTTTCCCCTCAAGGTTCTCTGTTTTGACAAAGCAGTGCCATTCCCCAGGCACAGCTCCCCAAGACTATTAAAATCATTATTTCATTAAAGCAGCTGCTGGGATGTGAAGTAATAACTAGGTTATTTCCTTTTTTAACTTGTTACTTTAAAAGTTCTCTCATCTAACCAACTAGAAAGTTATTTATCACAAATGCACAAATTCTGTCTGAGATATGTAAGAACATTGTTAGTAGCAGCATTATATTTTAGGCAATAGTGGGTCTGCTCAGAGTTTTATGTCTGCATTCACCAACCTGAAAATTCCAAAGGTGGAATTTTATTTAAGAAACTCTTTTATCCACTACATCACTTTTTGCAGCCTGACTCTTGGGAATGATATTAAGATAAATTAATTTTTCAAAATCCTTTGCCTTCATTTGAGATGGCCAAAGGAGCAAGGGAATCAAGAGGCAGTTGCAGTGCACAACAGGATGCAAAGGTTAAGGAAATAGAGCAAAGTCAACCGACAGGGTAAAAGAGTTATTCACTTCTTTTTTATCGCTAGGAAATGTGTAGAAGTTCCAGAAAAAATCTTTGGAATTGTGAAATAGGAGCTATTCAGAGGATTCATTTGCACAGCAACCCCCTCATACCTACAGGTTATCCCAAAAAGCCTGCTCCATACCTGCAATCAGCACTTTACTCCCTGACAGAAGGCTGTGAACCAGTTAAGAGCCAGAGCATTCTGTTCCACATTGATTATTCACCCCCACAAATACAATAAATGCACAAGAATATCCAAATGCAAGTGTGAACGACCACATTTCCCTCTAGCATGAATTTTTTTAATTGCACTTCAAATTCTGCTATTCTGAAAAGCAGAATAAAAGCACCAGGCTTGAGGTTAAGTGGTAGACAACACCCCAAACTCCTCAGAGCAATTTCCATGTGGATACACAATGTCCTGCTCTGCTTTTCAGACCAGTCCATCCATAACACACACACATACCCCTACAAAACAGTTGCTTTTCCAGCAACTGCCAGCTGCTCTGATTAACTCCTAACACATTGTCTGTCTTTGTGCCCTGGAAGAATCAAATTCTAAGGGAAAATTAACTAGAAACACGGAGCAAAGCACGCCTGTGAACAGCCCCAACACTTCCAGGCACAAGCATCCTTCTTCAATTCTTCCCTAGCAGCTCTTTGCTGGGTTTGGTTTTTGGGGATGGGGGTGTATTCTGTTTTTTCAAGCAGGATCCCTGGAGTTAGATTGGTTACAACCACCACACAAGTGTTTCCCTAGAGACCTTGTTGATAACTCCTGCCTCCTGCACACAGCACCTCCTCTGCATTCCTCAAAGCAGCTGGATTTCCAAGGCCAACCTTCCCTGGCTGGGGTCAGGCACCTCTGCTCTGCAGCCTCCTGGATGTGCTCAGCTGTGAACTGTGGTTGGAACACCCTCGTCCTTCTGCCTCCTGCACTCACAACGGGGAACGAGGCACTGACCTTGCCTGGCACTGAATAAACTAAATATAGCTTGATTCCCAAGGATTCCAATGTTCTCTCACCAGTTAACTGTTAACTCATGACAACAGGCAAGTTTTGTCCCCAGGCACGCGTTTTCCCTTTGTTGTCCTCCTGTTCCAGGTTAGAACAAAGCTGGGAAAGAGTTGGGATGACATTCAGGTTGTTTCTCCAGGCAGCCGCTCGATGGCTGCAGAGGGGAAGGCAAAATGCACCACAAGCCATGCACCAACAGCCTTGATTTGTGAGTCAGATCTTATTGAGCACTCCCTGGGCCTGTGCTTTGGTTTTGTAACTCACCAGAGGGGTGGTGTTGGGGTATTTGAACGCAAACATATGGATTTTCTGTAGAAGGACCTGTGGAATGGGTTGGGTCTCCTGCCCCAAAAACCCCCATGGAGAGAGATGGAAGGAGGGAGAGGGAGCAGCTGAGGAATCCTCCTTAGCAGAGCCCTGCAGAGAAGTGTCCAGGACAGCTTTGCACATCCTCAATTCCATATTGCAGCAGTGTATTTACCCAAGCACTGGTGTCACCGTGCAGGAACAGCTGCTGCTGAAAGGAGACAAACACAAACATCACTCCCTCCTCCCTCAACCTCTCAGTAGATTCAGAAGAACCTCAGCTCTGCTTTAAGGAATTTCTAATATTCCCTCCTCTGTTGGAAAGGTTTAGAGACATTGAAATAAAATTTTTCTCTTCACCCTTCAGCTGTTGCAGAACACACCTGGAATGCTGTGAACTGGAGGGGTCCAGTTTTAAACAGTGGCCAGCCTTGGACATAACTGCTCTTTCCCTGTGTAACTATGAACTCCATGGGGAAAAAATCCATCTCCTTCACCCTTTTGCAACATTTAATTGTCCTCAACAAACAGCTTTTCTTGAAGGCCCAGTTCCAGCACATTTGCCCTCATGAGCATCCAGGAAAGCTCCATTGGGAAACACCTCCTCAAGCAATGCCCAACACCTGCTGGAGCCTCTCCCACTGCTGTTTTCTGCCACGGGCTGGACTTCTCCATGCTCACCTGCACTTCAGCTTCCTTTTGGGAACTCTGCTTTTGTTTTGTTCATTCAGCATCCAAAGATAACTCTCCTGTTTATATCCACTTAGGCGTGGCTGTAAAGCTGGTTTGGATGAAGCCTTCAGCAGCAACAGATAATTCCCTGTTTGCTTCATGCAGACACTGGGCTGGAGCCCTCCCTTCCCCTGTCAAGTGCCTTGGAGCACATCAGTATTTACCCAGGGGTGCTCCAGCACAGGACACCTGAGCTGCCTTCCCTGGCCTAGCTCAGGTATTTATAGCAAGGCTGGGCAAGGGACTGCAAGGTGAATGTCCAGATGTTTCAGCTTCCTTGAGGATTCTCCCAGCCAGGGAAGGAGAGCCAGGTTTGTGCTGGGTCAGGCACAGATCCCTCACAGTGCCCCAAATACCCTGCACTGTGAAGAGCAGGACCTGGCCCGAATGCAGCCTGGCCCCAGACACTCACTATTTGTCCTCCAAGTGTCCTTTAACACCTGAGCAAAAAGGCTGAAAGGAATAAAAATTACTGTGCCCTAGAATACGAAAATTCCACACAAAGAACTCCCTCAGGAAATGCAGTGCTGCCTGCCCAGAACTGATCTCTCAGAATTCCCAGTTCCCATGATTCAGGATTACAACTGGAATTCTCTACGATTTTAGCCCACATTTCAGTATCAGCACGGGGGCACTAAAAGTACCAGATCAGAGGTTGCTTTAAAATGAGGATTTATGGAGGGCTATAAATCAAAAGGTATAACAAGGAAATTTAATAAAGATAACATTGTTATGTCAAATGCAACATGGATTCTAATACACAAAGAGCAATTGTTTTTCCACATAAAAAGCTCTCAGCAAGAATTCTGCACACAGTGTGAAGCTAAGAATTACTAGAAGAATAGTAAGTTGTTCTTGGAAATTAATTGAACAAATAATCTTTTTTATTATGAAGCCTACAAAAGATAAATACCCATGTACTGAGACAGAATCTTTCACTTCATTCACCTTTGTACCACATTGTTGGCATTTGCTTTGCCTCTTGCTTGTTAACAATGAGGATTTGAGGAATACATCACAGAACAGAAGCAGAGTATTATTACAGGGTTCATCAGAATTGCACCTTACACAGAATTAAAACTTTAAAGCAAAATCAAGTGCCAGAACAGGATCTGCCATCTGATCCTGTCTTAATTTGTTGGTAACTATGATGATGCTGAATATGTGATGGAAAAAGATTCACTTTTCCTGTAGATACCATGGCTAATAATAATAATTAATAATAATACACAAGGGTTCTATTCCCCACTCATTTCCAATACTGCCAAGGGGGCTCCTTGAAAGTAATCCCATCTTCTGTAGTAAAATGTAAAACTGTGGTTCTCTTTTTTACTGAGAACAGAAATGTTTGTGTGAAAGAAGGCAGCATTTATGTCTCATACCCCAACAGATAAATGGCTCCATTAGTTCAAGGGAAAATGTGGCATTTCTACTTTCCCTCCAAAACCACCCGTGATTGGAGTTTCATAAACTTTTTCATATAAATTACTGCAAATGCTGATGTCCCCAAATCAAATAATAACAGAGGAATATAACCTGACTGAAAAACAGCAAAATGCTCAAACAAAGCAGCTGGGGGCAACCTTGAGAGGCACTGAAAACACTTGGCTGTTCCCACGTGAGATCCCTGATTCCAGAGCAAGCCCTGTGGTACCACACACGGGACACAATGCCTTCCCAGTTTCCAGAAGTAACAAGCTGCAATCAGTGGATATTCTGAGAAGACTTCACAAAAAACCAATTTTTTGCTTTCTGCAGCTTCCTCAGGTGCATTCAGGGGGAAGTTGTCCTGGACAAACCCTGCCATGCAGCAATAGAACTGATGTCCTGCACGCCAAGGACGCCTCTTGCCCAACCCAGCCTCCTAAATTATTAAAGGCACAATTTTCTTCAGGCAACTTTTCATCAGAAAATTCTGGGAACAGACACCTCAGCCTCTCAGGTGCTGTTATCTAGAATTCACCATCCCAGGTTCCAGCTCACAGGACATTTACAGGGAAAACCACAGCTTGGCACAGTTTTTGTCTGTGCAAGACAACTGGCAGAAGCTTAGGGCACCACATCAGGGGCAATTTTGGCTGAGCAGAGGCAGCTGGTGGAGAGAAAAGCAGGACACCTAAACATGAAGATCTAAAACTCAGTACACTTCTCTTCATAAAAATATAATTTACAATTCCAGCAACTGATCAGTTACTTGGACTAGAGAAGGAAGCAAAGCTGCTTGCACTTTTGAAACAGATGAAAAACATAATTTCAAATATGATCTGAACAAAACAGTCAAAATACAAGATTCTTCTTCCAGGAAAGTCTCTTGGGAGTAATTCCCAATCACCACATTGCTGAGTTTGTCCATTGTAACAACTAGCATCTACGAAAGCTGGAAAACTTTAATGCTTTCCAGCACTTTTCTTATTCCCTACAAAACCACAAAGTAAAGATGACAACATCTTGGAAAGCAATGCCGTATAGATCATCTGGTCATGCAGATGTGTAATTTGACCATTTTTCCTTTGAAGTCTTTTCAGATACAAGGCATCAGACCAGCCCCACACAGCTGGTGTGACTCTAAAAATCTATTCCCAAAGGCCTGGACTCGCAGTGGATTTTTCCAGACCTCAGCACCACAACTGCCCCGTCCCTATTGATCCCACGGGAGGAAAATCTCATCTCTAAGTGGCAGAAAGGTCCCTTTTCTGCCTGTGACAAGCAGAAATAGCCCAGCCCTGACCCATGCTGGTTCCTCCCCAGCCAGGCCAGAGCTGGGCTCACACCAGCTGGAGCACTGGGATCACTCCAAAGACCCGCGTGGCTCTGCAGCCAAAAGCAGATCCCTCACATCTGGGCTGCTGTGCATTCTGTAAATGAGTCTGGCTTCCATTTACAGGTCAATAAAGTGCATCTGGAAATGAAACAGGCCCAGACAGCCAGAACTGGGTTATTCAGTCATGCAGGGCAGCTCCTCCTCACAGGTATTCAAACACTACCTGTGCACCAACAGCCTTGAACAGGAGCTTCCTGAGCAATTGCCATGCACTGCACTAGCCAGGGCTTTGAAATGCAGCTGTACAAACTCAGGGCTCAGGAGCCCAAAGGCTACTCAGATGTGATCTGATTCACAGCCCACATTCAGAACTCTTCCTTACCATGGGAATCCATGTTCTCACCTGGTGCTTGATGCAGGTTCACATATTTTAAACCCCAGATGTCAGTTTAACTCTCGTACAGTTTACAGCTGGTCCAGGATTTGGGGATTTGTTTGTTTGTTTTGGGGTTGGTTTTTTTTTTGTTTTGTTTTTTTTTTTAATTGCAGGAGCATCTCCAATATTTCCATGACAGGAAAGCTCATTCAGAGCTCATTCAGAACCTTGCTCAGGGAAAGAAAGCTGCTGTGTGTCAGTGAAAAACACAACAGCCACAGTAAAATATGTTCCCTTCTGTGTAGAGCAGCTTGAGCTTATGAAGTACAAGCACTTAAATTAGGAGCAAGTGCTACTTTATAAAATCAGGGCAATATTTCCAGCATTGGAAATGCACATTGCTGTCTGTGTTTTGGCAGAGACAATTTCTACACTGTTCAAAACCAAATTCATTATTAGAACTGAACATGGTAAGATTTAAAATGAAATCCACCTCTGCCTTTCTCTGCACACCTGAATTTTTGTAGACAATTCCTTCAAACGTGGCATTCCCCAAATGAGGTAATTTTGTTAACACAATCTTATAAATAGCCCAAGTTCCTTAGAAAAGCTGTGGTACATTTTTTTTTCCATTGAAGAAAATAATCTGGGAATCCACTGTGTCCTATGAACTATGTCCTGCCTTCCTTCTCCTTCTGCAAGTTTGAAAAAAAATAAAAATATCTTCCAGGTTTTTAGTCAGTTGGAAATGGTAACATGGTTCATTGATTGATCACCTTTTTTTTTTTACATCTCTTTTAATAAAATTTCTTTTCAGTTTTGGTTCCCAGAAGTCCTTAAGTATTTCAATAATTTCCTTTTTCAAAAATAATATTGCTATTGCAGATGCAGGGGGGGGTTGCCAGAAAGTGGGTGGAAAGAGATGAGTAACTGCAATCAAATCCACTTTAAAATGCTCCTTTTCAGAGTTAGATACTATAAAAAACATCATATACACAACATTAATGGCACTGTAAGTGTTTACAGGAGATATTCGGAGAGAAAGATTAAATTTTCACTCCATCTAAACAGAAACACCTGGATTGAAGAAAAAATATGCATCTATTTTGGGACATCAGAAGTCAGACTGGAAGCTAGAGAGAATTTTCGAGGCTGTTTGGCAGCACATGAAATTGCAGTGAGTAGAACATGCAAAATTAAGTCAACGTGACACTGAGGAAGGCTTTTTACCCCTGCCAGACATCATTTTTGAGACAATTAACCCACACCTACAAATTTTCCTCTAAGCCTGCTGCTTTACCACTCCCATTTAGGCTTTATTTAGGCAAATAAATGTTTGTTTGGAATTGTTTTATTAGAACAAGTGAAATAAAGGTGTCGGCTCTTCAATTGATGGCAAAGTGTTATTTATCAATTGCTGCTTCAGATTTAGGGAAAGGTCAAATCTTTGAGTATTTCTGTAGCCTGAAATTTCTATTTCAAAAGGATTAGGGGGAAACTCCAAGCACACCTCCCAAAAGAAGGATTATGAGCAGCAGACTCCAGCTGGAAATTGCAACAGATTTCCAGCTGAAAAGTAGATTCAAGTTAATAAATTCTTTCATAACTTCAAGCACTATAAACAGAGTTGTTCATAAAGGACCAGGCCTCCTTCATTCTTTTATTTAACAATTGACCCTCCTGGAAAAGGAAACTCTCTCATCCCAAGGGAGCCCCTGGCACCTTGGGCCCAGCCCTGCTGTACAAATGAGTCAATTTGAGTAAAAATTGGCAATGCTGCTGCCAGGTTCGAGCAGTGGTGATTGCTGGTTGAAGTCTGCACGCTCTCCAGGACCCTGCTGCCCTAACCCTGGCCATGGCTACAAACCCTCGGGCAGACCTGGAAGTGTCACTGGCTGTACCTGGGAACGCAATTTTGCCTTAAATGTTACACTAAGATAGATAGATAGATAGATAGATAGATAGATAGATAGATAGATAGATAGATACAAAACCCCCCAAACCAACCCAAGCCCAACAATTTTTCCTCTGTGAGTTCCACCCACAGCAGAGAAGAGTGTGCAGATGGTGGGCTCATTCTGCACAAACTGGGCTGCCTTTACCCCACCAACCACGGCCCAGCAGGAAGCAGAAGTGGTGCCAGGATGAGTTCTGCCATTCCATTTCCTGCAGAGCCTCCCAGTGCAGCACGAGCTGCAGAACAACACCGTGGCCTCTGCTGAATGGATGAATGCATTCACTCCTTCTGCCTGCCAGCTCACCTTCCGCTCACTCCCGACTCAATACCGAGCACCCCTCTGAAGAGACGCGGCCTTGCTCGTTAATTAGCGCTGCTTGCCAGCCCCCGTTAATGAGTTGCTGGTTACTGAATGAAGCAGTGCTCGGCTCTCCAGTGAGGAACCTCTGTCCCCAGCCCCAGACTTCCTTGCCACACTCTTATCTGGTCCTGACTCCTGCCAACACCGTTCAAACGCTCGGGCAGCTCCTGCTGATTAGAAACGTGCCGGAATCCTCGGATTATCCACATTCCGCTTTCACTTCCCAGCACTTCCTTCCCTGCTTCCCCAGCCTCTCACTCTTCCAGGGTACTGCAGGCTCTGGTATTTTTAAACACTTCTGGCTACTTTTAAGTTATTATTTTTCCCTTTCACTTCATCTATATGTGAGGATTAGGCACAATCAGTCTTTTGTGATGTGGGAAAAGCAGGAGCGTTGCTGTAAACTCGGATTTGTAAAGAAGTCCTGGGAGAATGTCCCTGTTCACCAACAGGAAAGGCTTCCTCGGCTTTACACACAACTCAACACAATTAATTAAGGTTCTATAAATTGCCATTCCCGAATTCCTCCCAGTTCTCAAACCAAAATTACCTTGAGCGCTTTTCAAGAAGTCTTAAGTGAGGAACAGTTAACTTTAAATAAAGATAATTTAAACAGAAGAGTATCTGCTAATATTATACCTTATCACTTTCAATCTTTTCCTATGAAAACCAATTATCGTGATATCATAGTATTTTAATATCTATTTTTTTTTATAATTACATCCTGATTTCTTAGACTGGATAGATTATTGCAGCTGACCAAAGAGTCAAAGCACCAAAATCCATTATTTTAACAATATTATAAAAGTTGATTACTTAAAAAGGCTTTGTCATAAACCCTAAATGCTAAATTAATAATATCTTTTCTAGAAAGCACTGAAAACTCTTGTGATATGCCCGTAAATTATCTTCCTTAAGGAAGAAATAGAAATTTCATCTTTGATGTGAATAAAATAAGGGTTAAGTCAGGGGACAGAGTGAAACAAAACCCAATTCTTGCATGTCTGGAAACACGAACACAAGTAGCCAATCTTCCCTGTCATTTAAAATACTGACTTTCAGCCTGTAACTTTTACATTTAATTACCTCACTCAGTGAAAACAGGCAGAAGTTTTCAAAATTAATTTCTTATAGAAATACTTCTCTTGACAGCCTTTCCAGCAAAGAGCAACCTAAATTTTTTTCAAAGATTCAGAAATAAAATCTGATCGAATTTTAAACGGTATGAGAATCAGTGTGTAATTTGGGTTAGGGGTAGGTCGTGGTTTTTTTCTTTTTAAAGCCACAAGCCCAGTTTGAAGATCATTGCTGGCCTTAAAATAGCTTCAACTGGAAACTGGTACATCCATTTACAGAAGACCATCTAGTTCCTCATTCAATGCATCCAGTTGTATTTAATATCTCAAGCAGATTTATTTAAAGTCATCCTGAACTATTTGTCTTTAAGAGTCAACACTGAATCTGCTGCCAAGAGTCAATGCAGCCACAATCACCCAGTTGCACATGGGATATTCGACTGATCCCCACCACCCTGCAGAACAACCTCAGCAGATAAGGGAGAGAGCTCTGCCAAAAGGGCCAAGTTCAAACAGGAAAAATAGGGCAGAGCAGATAAAGGAGAGAAATTCTGCCAAAAGGGCCAAGTTCAAACAGGACAAACGCTCACCGTGACCTGATCAAGACTTGAAAGCACAGGGTCACCTCCAAGGACTTGGGATTGTTAGAGAAAGTGGAGCTACCTGAGGCCACAAGGCTGATTTCACAACCATTTCAAAATCAGAGATATTTAAGACCATCAGGAAGCAGACAAATGCAAAAAATAAAAAACAACAGCAAAGCACCAAACAGATAGAGACCAAAAAGCAAATGAGCAATAAAGGAAATGTGTACCTGCAAAGAAATTGTATTTAAAGGACAATGGAAGAAAGTAAAGAAAACTGAACCAAGAATGGTTTGGTCTGAAATCACAGCAGAACAGAATTCTGATATTTGTTTTTTCAGGTTGTCTATAAGCATAAATTCAGACATGGAAGAGTCCACAAGAGGGAACATTATACTGAATGTTAAATGTGGAAAATGCAGATATTCATAACAGGGCAGCTAGATTACTCACATTCATTAGAGAAACATTTCTGTCATTGCTGACCACTCACACCAACACCTGCCATTGTTCAACAACACAAGAAAACATGGATAATTTGCAAGATGAGGAAATACCTCCTAGGCATCACATAACTTAAGATTTTTTTCTTCTTCCTGTCAGCCACAACCAGTCCTTGCAATCCACCAAGGTTACAACATTCCCAGGCAGTCCCAGGCAGCTGTGCTATGAATTTTTATTAATAGAATGAACTTTTGCAAAAGACTTCAAAATTAAAACAGGCTTAAGCCTATTCCCCTCCTTCCACCCCCCCAAATTTGAATGAAGCTGGCAAAAATTTCTCTTAAGATCCTGTGGCAGCTTCCTGCAACTGAATCTTTTAAGGAAGATTTAAGCACAACTGAAAAAGCCCCTCAAATAAAATTCAGGACTTTCAAGCAACAATGCAAGTTAAGAGGCTCAACCTAAAGGTAAGAGGAGACACTTAAATCACACTGAAATAGTGATGAAGTAACAAGAAATCCAGGGGATTGCAAACTGGGTCCCAGATTCGGGGCATTAATTCCAAATCCCTCATTTCAAACAGAGTTTGCTGTGCCAACACGAACATGACTGGACAGAAGAGATGCCACAGCCTTGCAGAAGCACCCCGTGGATTCTCCAGGGAAGTGATGCCTTGGGAAGGCTGACGTGGAACAGAGACTGAGCTAGAGCTCAGAGACAGGACAGAGCTGGAGAATAAAGCAGATATTTATTGAAAGGCCTTTAGGGGACACCTTGGGCAGGACAAGAGCCTGGCCAGGGCTACACCCAAGGTGGGATTAGAATGGTCACAAAATGGACGATGGGTCACGAGGTCTCACACTTTGGTAAGTTTTGGTTCGTTTGCGTATTGGGGTTTAATTGTCCAACTACTGCTTCAGGTTGTGAGGTCTCATCCTTCTTGTTTTCTCCCTTCAGCCCACCCTTGTTTGTGCTCTGGGGCCTGAAAGTTGTCCCCCTTGTCCTTGGTCTCCAGCAGGAGAAGGATTTGTTTGGTCTCCCTGCTCTGTGAAGAGAGCTGACTGACACTGAATGTGAGGCTCAGAACTGCACACCTGGGCAGCACAGGATCTAAAAACGTGAAAGGTAAAACTTGAGGCATCAGAAGGATGCCAGCAGTGCCCCCTGCACCCAGAACAGCTGCTGGAAGTGACTCCAGAGCAGGGCTGGATGTCCCCACAGGGACATCTCCCACCCACAGAGAAGGTGAGGTGTCCCTTGCAGCAGCTGCTGAGTATGGGGACATTGATAGGAGAGAGCAGAAGAGCAGACACAAAGCTTTCCCATCCAGGGAATGGCGTGGATTGCCACCCCACAGCAAGTCCCACCCAATTTCTCTCTGTAATTTTAAGCTGTGAGCTGCAGAGACATTTGTGTCAGCATCAATACTTTGGGAAAAGTGGGGCAGCAAAAAGAACTGCCAGCATCTCATGGCAAAACATGCCACACTGATAGCCTTGTTAAATAGGATTAACATCAGGAATTAAAAATAACATCTAGGTTTGGTGTAGGGAAAAAAAAACCTACTGAATTTTACCTTAAGAGTCCCCATCTATTGCAAATGCTGAAACAAAGTTATTTTTAAATCTTTTCCAACTCTGCAGATCCCTTACCATGCCCACTCTTCAGGGCTGAAGGCACAAAATCTGTTTCTTCAAAGTCATTTATTTAACATCCCACCCAGGCGAGAATCCGGCTCGCACGTGGCACTGGGGAGCAGAGGAGCACGCACACGTTAGCGAGCTGGGCGCACTTGTCCTCTGCTCAGGGGTCACTTCAAAACAGTGAACAAGAGCATTTCAGCTTAATGACCTCTGCCATCTGATATTTGCTACTGAAGCAAATGAGCTCAGCTGTGCTGTGGCATTAAACACAAGCAAAGCAGCAGGGCCAGCTCATGGAAGGGAACGTGGCCGAGCCGTGGCGCATCCTCGGCCAAAACCGTTCTGTCTCTCTGCCACCACAACGTGTTGTGCACATCCCTCAGCGTGCACCCTGGGTTTGGGTGGAAAAGAGAGAAAAGAGGAAACACCAGTGGCTCAGAAAAGAGTCCTCATTCCTTTAAAACTCACTTCTGAGGGTTCAGGTTCTGGGTTTTACCTCGGGGACTGCAGCATGTGAGGTTTCACGTTTATAAGCAAGTAAAGCAGCAGGAGGTGTCACAGAACCACTGAGACTTCCTTGGGAACAAATCCAGCAACACATTCACAGGATTTCCTTAGTTATCTGTAAATTTTAAAAAGTCCTCTGTAGAGTCCTTCAGCACTCGGAGCTTGGAATCATCAGATGGACAAGGCACCAAAAAGAAGCAGATTTATCATCCTTGGGCCAACTACAACTCTCAGTAACAGCCTCACGTAGCACTGAATTGTTGGAAATTATATAACTCTAACTCATTTTTAATTAATTACTTTAATTAATTGTAAGTAGTGCCCACTTTTAGCCAGCATTAGTTTAGTTTCTTCACAGACTCTTACTTGTTGGAGTAACCAAAGATACAGGGCAGATGAAGGGCTGGAAAGCTGGAGAAAAAGGTGATAAAAGGACCAAAGAATGGGGACCAAATCAGCTTGAAGAGGAAAACATTAATAACCAACAGAGGACAGACAATTAATGAAGAGGATCATGTCACTTAGAACCACTGCATATCAATTTCTTTGCTAAAAATTCATAAATCAGTGAAAAGGTTTTGTATCAGCACTGCTGTGGAGGCTGGAACTTTGTCACCCACTCACCTCTGGGCCAAGATTGCACTAACGCTAAAAAGACAGTGTTGGAGAAAGTTCTTTTTCCCCATTTGGGGAGGATTTTGGTATCATCATCTCTCCTGTTTGATGCACCCGTGCCACTGATAAGCACCTACCCTTCACCACCATGGCCCCCTCAGATGATTGTGTCTGAAGTCTGGGAAGCAAATTGCTCTGCACACTTCCATGGGCAGCGTTCCACACGCCCAGGCAGGCAGGCTGAGCTCTGTCACACTGTCCCTGCAGTGCCCCACACACCCAAAAACTCACTGGCTTGAGAAAACAATGGAACAAAGGAGCAGCCCCGGCGCTCAGCACCCCCAGGGCAGAGCTGCACAAAGCCAGCAGGGGAGCACACCTGAACGCTTCCAGAGTTTTCCAAGTTTACACCATATTTCTGCAGGAAACAGAGGGGGCCTTTAAAGTACTTTGATGTTTTTCTCCCAGTAAAAACTCAACAATTTGAGTAGGGAAAATCACAGGTTCTGACGTGGCCAGCCTCTTCACCCTTTGGATTCATTATCACAAGCAAGGAGGGATTTTCTCCAGGGTTTCTGTGGGCTGGAAGTCACCTGGAACACTACAGTTCAAGGACAGGCAGAGATTTGGGCAGCAGATGTCAAGCTGGAGGACCTCTGCTGTCCATGGAAAACCATGCAACAGCCATGACCCCACTGGCAAAGCAGAATGGTGATGCAATGCAGCAATTCCTATTACTATAGGATTTTTTAATGAAGGCAAAACAACTTCAGGGTGTAATTAAAAAGCAAGCAAACTAGAAAAGAGAAAAAGGAAATGCTCAGAAAAGAATGATCGTTCCTTTAAAACTGAGCTCCTGTCCCAGGGAAAGGGAGGGGGCCAACACATGGCTGAAGTGAGGCAAACCCAAGGAAACCCACAGCATCCCCACTTGTCACCCAGCCTTCCAAACTGAGGCAAACACTTGAGACTGCCAGGAAAGTGGTGCAAAAAATCCACGTGGATTTGCTGTATTGTTTGAGGAAAGAATTTACTGAGGTGCCCACACTACTGCTAAGATTATAACTGCACACCTGCCCTGCAATTCCACAGCATTCCCAGATATTTTTCTTCCACATTAATGCTGCCAGAGTCCTGAACAAACGGCATTCAGCCCGCAGCATCCCAGGAGCTGTGCCCTCACTTAGAGAGGCAAAGTGAAATCCTGCTGCAGTCCACGGGGTACTTACTGGGTGCTCTGAGAAAATTCTCTCTTGTTCTGTACCTCCTTCAAGGGCAAGCTCACCTTTTGAAGCACACCTGTAAAGGAGTGGGCTATTCCCTCTCTTCCCTCATCTCCATTGCTAATCAGAGGAAAAGAATCGTGACAGCTTTTGAACTACTCCAGAAATTTGGTCGGTTTTCCTTCCCAATACTCATTTTTTCAGACTTTTGTGCCTCAGAGGACTATACCTACCTGAGCTGCCCTCACACTGCAATAGACTGTTCCTCTGTGGAAAGCGCTGGGGAGGAGACATTGACACAGAATGCAAAAGGAATAATCAAAGGAGCAGCACAGGCTGTGGAAGCTCAGGTCTGCAAGTCTTAGCAGAACTGACTCAGCTCACAATCCACACAGGAAAAGAGTATCTGCAGTCCCTGAAGAATTTCATTTGAAAGCAAAGAGGAAACAAGGGCTAGTAAATGCCATTGTTACAGAAATAGCAGCTACATACACCCAGCTATTTCTATTATACAACTGAAATCCTCTGCATTTAATAGAATCCGTGGCTGCTTTGCCAAGCTCTGGCCTGGCAATTAAGACGGGACATTGAAATGCATTGTTTTACCAGCTCCAAGGCAAGGACGAGGAATGGGATTTATAATGAGCATTCAGAAAGGGTTTCTTCCTTCTTTAAAAGTTAAAAAGGAAGTTACTATACCCTGCTGAAAGCTGTGCCAGAGAATGTCATCTATTATCAGTGAAAACAGGTTCTTTATGTCTGAGGTAATCATCAGCTTCTCAGGATGTTGGGGAGGCTGCTTTGTCCTTACACCTTCCAGGATCTCAAGCACAGTTTCCAGAACACCTACACAGATGTGAGGAAAAAAAAAAACCCTCCTGAAGATAGAGGAGAAATAATTTCCAGAGATACTTCGAAGGCAGATCAGAAACTATGAGCATACCACATTAAAGGAAGTCAGCGCTGAGGGAATGCAGATGTGTTTGTCTTGGAAGCACATGAGCTGACTGCCAAAAATACATATTTGGCTTTATTTTCCATTCACCTTTGTAAACGACAGGCATGTCAAACACCAACCTCTGACTTCTTGGAAAACAAAGGGAAACAGTAAATTTGAACAGGCTAGATTTGAAGGGTGAGCAGTAATTGCAAGAGGGACAGGAGGCAGGAAATCATTACTGTACCTAACACTGTTCTTATCCCAGGTCTGTTGATATAAGTTATCTTCAAAAGAAAAATGACCATTTAATCATGCTATTTCCTCTTGCAGGGCTGCTGAGCTTAGACTTGCATAGTGAAGCCACTGCTTCATTTTATCAAAAAAACAAATAAATAGCACAATCCTCTTTCATGAAAACACTGAAATGCAAGGCTGAATAAAAGAAAAACAAAATTCAACATTTCATTATTGTCAAGAATGGCATTGTCATCACCTGTCCAGTCCACAGATGATCCTTACAAATACTTTAGCAGCAAAATTTCACAATTTCCATGGTTCAGCTGGAAGCAGCATCACTACTGGCAGTGGCACTTGGCAAAATGTCTGAGAACACCTAACAGAGATTCAAGTAATTTGTTTTATCTTTACATTTGAATGTCACACTTGAAAGGGAGCGGGATTTGCACCCCTGTAAGTGTCAGCTGAGATAATGAATTAAGAGCTGTGCTCTTGCACCAGGGCCAGTCCCGCCAGGACAACACCACTTCGTGGCAACTTTTCGCTTCCACAGGGCACAGACAAAATCAGGCAAAAGCCCTTCTCTGTCTCTGATCCACTGCAAAGGCAAAGCTTAATTCCATCAAGGGCACACTGGCTCCATCGATTGGATTATTCATTTGGTGTAATGGACTTTGCTTTCTTCCTGCAGCCTTCTCAAAACAAGAACAAAATGAAGATAAATCAGCTCTCACTCAAGGCCGGCAGTCTATAGATATTTAGGGATTTCTGAGCCCTGCAGTACAACAGAAGGGAGGCATTCCCCAAGGATGTTTTCCCCTGCAGCCCTGCTACCCTCCCAGCACAGGGACACAGCGAGGAAAGGCTGCAGCCACCCCTCCCTTCGGGTCTCTCTTTGCCATCACTGATGCAGCCTCCAGCTTTGCCTTCGCCGGCACAGGAGCCACGCTGAGAGCACAGCCCAGGGTGACCCTGTTTGATCCTCCAAGCAAAGGCCTAATTGCCATTTTCCGAGGGAGCACCACCCACGTCATCCCCGTTTGCCACCGGGACCGCTGACGTAGCTCCCGTGCCACACAAAGATCACTTCCCCCATCACTCCACTGTGCCCATTATGCTGCAGGCCTGGCCTCATCTTTTTCCCACACAATGAATGAGCTGGTTATGCCAACAAACTCAAGCCACTACTCCTAAGAATGAGGTGACAGGTTTATCAACTGCCTCGTGTAATGGCAACGCTTTCCATCGCTTACCAGCTCAGCAGAAAGGGGCTGACTCACTCTATTGCATCACTGCATGCAGATCAAGGAGAAACCTGGGGCACCACACGTTGTGGAGAATGTTGAACTGTGATAATCTCTTTGCAAAGAGGGAAAGCATAACAGAAAGTTGCTGGGCCAGGTTTTCCTTTGATTTACGAAACATTGTAGTTGTAATTGAGTTAGCTACAGTGAACAAACACCAGTCCTGTGCAGAATAGGTACAAAAAATTTGCACTTTTATCAGATTTAAACGAAATTTCTGTTCGTTTAAATCTGAGGTACAAGAGCAGAATGTCTGTCTGTGGTCAGTACACCCTGCCTGCATGTATTTCATGTCTTACAGGGAAAAGGGGATTTCAGCCTGCAGAAAATAGCCTCCTTTCTAAATGTTGCACCTGCTGAGGTAAGCTAATCATTGAGAGGAAGATGATGTCCTGGGTAATCACATAAATAAATCAGCACTGACCCCAGAAAATCTCTGATGCTGCCTAATAGAAAAAGCAGAAGACACTCACTCGCTTTCTGCCTTTCCTGGCTTTACTTTAAAGCACTGCCTGTAACCCAGAATGTTTCTGCAAGCTATTTAGGAATCTTGAAGGAGCAGGTACCTCTTTTTCTTTTTTTTAGGCTTTATGGGGGAAATGCATCACGCAATATCTCCCTAGTTCTCCACAAGCAACTGAACAAAGCCAAAGTAAATCAGCAAGTGGCACGACATGCAAGAGCCCAGAAACAAAACGAGCAATGAAATTGGATTTATCACGGAGAAAAATCTGAGCCATTCATTGGAGATGCTTATGTTTCGGTAACCTTTGGAAGAATGTTTGCTGTTCCATTATACAAACAATGGAAATATTAGATAAGGAAAAGAAGCGCCAGTGCCAAGAAAGTTCCTTGCACCCCTTCCAGATCATGAAACACGGAGATGTGATTTCATGGCAATGTAACATGCTGCCTGCAGCAGGAGGGTCAGACGTACAGAGCCACTCCTGCCACCCCAGTGGGTCCCAGGAGTGCAGCTCAGAACCCCTGGAGCAGCACATCTGCCTGGCACTGGCCACGGACACATGGGGACACAGGAGCCAAATTCAGGCTCCCCAGGCCCGACAGCTGGGCCAGGCCCGTTGTGCAGGACTGAGACAGCCCCGTGTGCCAAAGCAAACCTGCCACAAGTTATTCACAGGCAGCCAGCTCCCCTCAGCCTTTCCCAGCTGTTTGCAGCCACAAAGGCACCCGTGACAATGGTGCTCCATGTGGGGACAGGCCCAGCGCCTCCCCACAGAGCAGAGCTGCAAAGGGCCACCACCCAGGCATCCAGGGCTTGTCCCTGCCGAGAGAAGGGGCAGCAGGAGCCCCTGGGTGCCAGCAGGAGCCCCTGGGTGCCAGAGGGGAGGGTGCAGAAGGGAAGCCCCCGTGCACACTCCGTGCTGTCCACTCCTCCATGGTCACGGACCCCTCCGGCTCCCCCAGATATAAAGGCAGAGAATCATGGAATTATTAGGGTGGGAAAGGACCTTTAAACGTTGTCCAGCCCAACCCCTACAGAGAACAGGGTCATCTTCAGCTAGCTTGCTCTGAGCCCCAGCCATCCTGGATTTAAATATTTCCAGGGGTGGCACATCCCCCACATCTGTGGGCAGCTTGATCTGGTGTTTCACCACCCTCATAGTATGAAATGGCCTCCTTATATCTCACCTCTATCAACCCTCCTTCAGTTTAATCCTTTCCTATCACAACAGCTCCCGCTAAAACCCTTTCCCCTAACTTCCTGACAGGCCTCCTGCAAATACTGAGACTGCAATGGCCTCTCCCTGGGGTCTTCTCTTCCCCAGGGAGAACAAACCCAGCTGGGATACACGTGAGGGGTCCTGCAACTGCAATTCCCAAATGAAGGAGCATTCCCTTCCATCCTAGCCAGCCCCTCATGGGAATGGCAGCCCCTTTGCCAAGCACAGGCCCCTGGGAGCCTCTTGGGCCACTTGGGAACAGCCAGTGCCCACTGATGGAACCACAGGAAAACACCAAGTTACCCAAGTCCTCAGCAGCTCAGCCAGGCTTGGCACTGCATGAACAACCAGGGGAAATATGAGTTTGAAGTTTGTCCCTGGGGTTTTTCCCATGGGAGGTAGGACAAAACCCCGCGAGGCCTCGGCCCTGACAGGGCTGAGGGGGTTTTCTCGTGGCCAGGGCTGCTCTCATTGTTCAAACCAAACCTTCCGTGTGGCGAGAACATGTACAAATAAGGGCTGGATGTGTTCTTGGAGCTTGGCTGCTGGCCTGGGGGGTTGACAAATGGGCCTGAACTACACGAGATGTTGGACACCACAAATAAGGACGAGGAATTAGGCAGTGTGGTGATCCGGAGAGAGGATGAGTGGGTCTGCTCTCACAGGGCTTTTAAGTTGCTGCTTTGAAGGTTTCCAAGGTACTTCAGCTCAACATCACAAAGAAACTCTTAAAATCTACTTTCAGAGAGCTTGCAATGTTCCTTTTAAAGAAATTATAAAATCAATCAAATATTATCCATCCTAACGTTAAACGTAAAATAATGCAAGAAGATCTTGAGCTTACGGATAATATTTAATGGTTTATACATGATCAAGTACATTCCTTTAACAATGAAAATGATGCTACCACCAATTTCTTTACCTTCATGATCTATTTTGACAGTGTGTTGAAATAAAGCTCAGTCTCTGACAATCACAGAATCAATTCTTTTATATTTCTGCTTTAAACTTCTCTTTGTCTGAGTCGAGTATTTTTCATGCCTTTCCCAATTTCCTTTCCAAATTCTTCACATCTCTGTAGCTGATTGAACACAGTGGTGCACCTGACTGCAATTCAGTGTGAACCAGCAAGAGCAGCTTCCAAACAGACTATTAAGTTATTAAAGGTGCATTTTTATAGAAGCATGTGTGAGGAACCAAAACTAATGAGTATTAAAAGCAGACAGTTTATTTTGTTGCATTCAATCTTTCTTCATCTTTTACCTCATCGTTAAAATTGTAAAAGGCTTTTTAGATTGCAATAATGAAAAATAAACACACCTCCACAGCTGGCCTAATTGATTCTCAGTCTGTATCCCCCACAACACAAACATGCATTTGAAAAGAGAGAGAACTTCTCTGGTAGCTCAACTAAGGGCAGCTGTGATGATTAAAAAGTCATCTTCTACAGCAGTAATATTATCAGTTAACTGTTAATTGATATTGTGTCTTTCCATAAAACCTTTCCACGGTATCCTGAGACCTACAGCCAGGAAAAAAACCACAAAACAAAGCTGAGAAGTTCTCCCCCAGTGCACTCCACCAGCCCATTTCTGGAACCTTAACCAGTTCTGTATGCACTAAATACCAACAGAAAAACTTCTTCTCTAGTGCTGTAATGTCATCACCAACATGTAACACCTTTTGGAGCACCTGTTTGGGGTGTGGTTGCACAGATATCACCCTGGAAAGGTTCTTCCTTCACATAAAGATGTAAAAAGCTTCTCTATACTGTGGTGGGGGCTGTTTGGGGTGTGGTTGCACAGATATCACCCTGGAAAGGTTCTTCCTTCACATAAAGATGTAAAAAGCTTCACTATACACGTGGTGGGGCACGGCCCCAAGGCTGCCAGAGCTCCAGGAACCTTTGGACAATGCTCCCAGGGATGCCCAGGGTAGGATTGTGGGGGGTGTCTGGGCAGGGGCAGGGGTTGGAATGATGATCCTTGTGCATCCCTTCCCACTCAGGGTATTGACTCAATGGTCCTTGTGCATCCCTTCCCACTCAGGGTATTGACTCAATGGNGGGGCAGGGGTTGGAATGATGATCCTTGTGCATCCCTTCCCACTCAGGGTATTCCATCGTTCTACACACAGTGAATTCTTCACTTTCCACATGCACTGGAAATTACAGTCTCCAAGTATTTTAAGGAAGAAATCAGGGAAACTAATTCACTGACATACTCCTATAAGAAATAAACATTTTTATAAGGGAAAGCAGCCGAAAAAGCTAATGTAAATTGGTGGGTACTATATAAAATTGTGGGTAAATAGAGTTAACTATTGGAGAGAGTGGATTCCAGTCTCATTTGGTATTCATCCAACTAACTCATCCCATTTTACCAGCTGTCCTTTATAAGGTATCACTGATGCTCCAGTGGGCTTCGGAGACTCCAAGTGCATGGAAAATTATACAACTGTCAGCACAGCTCTGCCCAAGGGGGGATTCAGCATTGTTCTGCAAAGTGACAGGACCAGATCCTGCCTAGATGACATGTTTCTGGGATAATGAAAGTGAAACTAATCTGAACATAAATATTTTTAAAGCAAATTGAAGTCGACACATATGTGTATTTTGTCATATAAATACTTTCCATAGATTTGGGGAGGTTCTTTTTATGAGCGCCTAAACGGGAGCTTTTCATTACAATATAATCACTTTAAGGCAGGAAATCCCTCAGGCATAACTGAGAGCTGGGATCTCCACTGCATCTAGAGCTAAAGGAGCAATCAAAGAAAATTTAAAGGAGAGACTGAAGTCTTGTAACCCATAATAATATCATTAGTTCATTCAGCATGCAAATATTATTCTACTGAACATTCAGCAGATTTCCCCAGCTCCACGCTGAACTGAGACACGAGTTCACTGGGAAATGAACCTCACAGCAGTGTCAACGACATCTGAGTTACAAATATGACATCTTCACTTGAGAACTTCAAGGCCTTGAAAACAATTTCAAAAATCACTTCTAAGTTTGATTGATCCTACCAGTCCACAGGTGGGACATCAAATATTGACATGGGAAATGAACTGAGTCAGCTCTGAGCTCATGACTACTTCTTAATTTCTAAATAAACCAGTAAATTCAGGTTAGCCCACATTTTACCAAATTATCGTGTCCCTGCTGCCAGGAAACTTTTTTTTCCCCTCTGCTCCGGTAACTGTTTCAGCACTTATCCCACAAAATTGCAAGGACTTTATGAAGATAAATTCTGGAAGAGCTTACAAGGCAGGGAAGAACCAAGTCCTACAGTCAGGTCCTTTTCACTGTTTCGCAGTCACTCAGGCCTCCTGCTCAGCCATTTGGTTGATTCAAAGTGCCTTGCAGTAATTCTTATTTCGTATTTCCCACAACACCATGTGAGATGTGCAGCACGCCAAAGTACGAAAAACAAAGGAACTTCAGTGAATTGTTCTTCACCAACGCCTGGTTGGGAAAGTGGTTTTCAGGCACTGTAGCAAATTTTGGTTTTTTGTAAAGGTATTCAATGAGGAATCCACAGTTTGCTGCAGATACTGAAACATAAAACTAAGTATGACAATGATTAATTTTCCGATCATGTCTCTTTGATGTCAGAATTCCATTTCCACATAAGGAATGATTATGTTTCTTTCCTCTAGGAATAGTCATGTCCTCAAGAATATCCTCTTCACTGAGCTTGGAATCAAGAAAAACAATGGCTTGGGACTTAGAACTAGACAGAAGCTCATATCTGCCACAAGCCTTACAAAGTTTCTCACTATGGATACTTTCTCCCCAGTGAAAACTTCCACAGTTTGACAAGACATATTTCAGAGAATTTTTCCAAGCAAAACAATTAAAAGTAAGACGCGAACTTTGTGTGAATGGGAATTCCTATTACGTGATCTACTTGAAAATTAAAACCCAGCAGAGCCTTCACGATTCCAAGGCTATGCTGATTGCCATTTGAAGCTGGAAAGGTTTTTCCCTAATGCACAAGTGATGAAGTGCACGTAATGCTGGGAGGAAAGTTACCTTATCTGCAGGATCAGATATAGATTACTGCTGGAGTCAGCGTGCCACGCTGCTGCATCCATACACTCTGTCCCCATCTGAGGAGCTGAGTTTCCCTGATGTCATAAATTGAACACATAATGCAATTAACATCTCCTTTGAAGTTCACATTGACCAGGTAAACACTAGAATGACTTGGCAAAACTTGACTGAAGTCACCGCCACGAACTCGGCTCAGGCGGAGACTTCAGCTCTGACTCTGTGCAAACGTGGAATTCTTGCAGCTGAGACACTGACAGCTGCTCCTCTGGGACCCCCCAGCCGGGGTAATTTATGGTATCACACTACAGTTGACATGTTTATGATCACACCAATAATCCCAGACTTGGAGGCATTTAAACACTGGAGGTAACTAAATGATTAATTTTAGAAAGGAGAGTGGAACAAAGCCAAGACTTCTATCTTCTTGAAAAAGAAAAGAACTTAAAATGAACATCTTGGCTACTTTACAAGACTGCAGAAATATTATAGACTGAAAGACCTGTGTAATTTCCAAAAGTGTTAATATTCCCTGGAGATGAAAATACAGTGACAAAAATAGAAATCCTAGAATGAAACAGAATTTTACTTGCACTAAAAGAGGAAAAAAACTGTATGAGGAGAGGGAAATCTTGCACCATTGCCAATGCTTTACGGGGAGATACTTGGTTTGAGCATTGAAAACCAGACTAATAAACGACCAGGTAGATGTCTCTAAAACACTTAGGAAAATAGATACTGGAAAGTTATGATTGGTACTATTAAATGTAAGAAAGTAAGGAACTTAGTTTTACACACATCAGAAGTGCAACTAATAAAAACATCAATACAATCACAGACCAATGATTTAAGCAAAATTATCTGTGGTAATATAGTAAATGAAGATTAGTAACCCATACATCAATCCAAAAACCATATTGATCTAAAGAGAAACATAATGTGCATCTCAAAAGGTCACTTCATACTCTCAAGATGTCCAAATACCTGGAAGCTGTTTTGAAGCAACTATTTTGCACCTTCTTACCCCCAGCAGCACAGAGATTCAAGTCTCTTTGCAGTGCCTAAAACACGTGCTGATTTTTTGTGTCATTTTAAGGAAGAATTAATGCATTTAGCCGTTAAAACAAGAAGCACTCCTTTCACTCTCATGCCACCTTTAGCTGTAGCTGGGCTGGTTTACCTTCTTTCTTAGAAGATTCTTATTTTATTATTGTTGGGAATAATGACAGCACCGTGAGAATTCTGTTCAGGTTGGAATCAAAACCTCTTTTTTTTCACTGTCTGGAGAGCATTTACAAAAAGACCCCTAATTCAAGTGAAGTGAGAGGTGCTTACCTTCTGTTGGTGATGTCTTCAGATGCCTGCAGAGCCCCTCTGTTTCCCCATATGTCTCTTTAATTTTTACTACTGCTTCTGTCCCTCGGAGTTCCATGAGGGAGCGCAGTTCCTGCAGTGTGCACCCAAACTCTCCTGCATGGTTGGCCTCATTTCTTTGGTTCTTGGAATAAAAATCGCTATTTGTCATGTCACCCATCGTGGCTGGTTATATTGCTCCACCCGTGGTAGTCGATACAATCTTAAAAGTGTTTAAAAATTGAAGGAGAGGAATCTTGAGTTCCAATCTGAGAAATTAAAAAGGATCCGGCGTGTGTCCGGCGAGCGGCGAGGAGGATGCCTCTGGCCCGGAGGGTGTCCCTGACTGACTGGAGGTCACAGAACGGCTGCTCTCAAGGCTGCAGACCAGCTCCACTCCATTCACCATTTCCCATTATGCTGCACCCAAGCTGTAGAATCTACATGGTCATTTCTTCCTCTGGACCTTTGGGAAGAAGCAGAAAGGGCTCATTACAAGGAGGGATGTCAAACGGAGCCTGGCATCCCAGAGGAGCTGCTCAGCACCTGCTGCAGGTCGGCAGCATCCACCCCAGGAGAACACCAGCTCTGCCTTAGATAAAGCTCTCCATGGCTCCAGCACCAATAGCAGCGCTGCTAAATGAGATAAGTCATGAATATTAATTAGTGAGTGATCAGCTCGGCGTGCAGGATGCACCCCCAGTACTGCTCTGCTCCATACAGCCACCCCGGGCTGTGCTCTGACCACAACAAAAGCTCCCTGATAAGGCTCCGAGGTTCAAAACGGGTTAAACTCTGCCAGTTTTCATCATGGGTTAAAGCAAAACGGCTTGTTAGCCACAAGGGCGGTGAAACTTCGGGAAAAACTATCGAGCCACCACCACAAATGCAGCATATATTTCAATACATTACATCTCGCAGCCTTGCCTTCTGTACAAGGAGCACAGCACGAATGCAGCGGGATGCCGGGGCTGGAAGAGGAGCTCTGCCTCGGTACGAGGAGTCCTTTCCCCTAGCCCAGGCACCAGCAGGCACAGACACACACAGGATGCTGCTGGGCTCTCCCTTTTCCCTTCTTTTTCCCTTGTGTTATTTTCTTTTTTATGTGCAGCGTTGAACGAGTCCCATGTGGACCATCTGGGAGACAGTTGATTACTTGCTAAAGCCAGCCTTTAAAACCTGTTTCCCCTTCCCATATTCTAATGAAGTTGGTTTAAATACTGCTGAAGCCAGCTATTATATTTGGCACGCAGAGTTTTAACAGAGATTAAAGGTTTCTTTTTGGCCTCGGGCGGGTTAGTGAGAGTGCACGGTCTAATCTAGAGGTCTCCGAATCATTTTCACAACAAAAAAGATCTTTCAAAGGGCACCCCAGCAGCCTAATGACTGACCAACCTGTCACAGGCAAAGGGCACATGTTGAACTTTCTAGGCACAGCAATCCCCAGTAAAATGATACATAAATGCCCAGATAAAGCACATCAAGAGGAGCCCGATGCGTTTCAAGTCCCGGTTTTATATTTGTGCAATAATTTTAATCTCCCACCCAGCTACAGTTGACACAGCACGTAGGGTTTGCTATTTCCACTCTCTAAGGACGCTGCTGTTGCTCTGCAGGGACAAAGGTCAGGCCTGTGTGAGCACTAATTTGGAGTTACCTTGCTCAATTAACAAAACTGAACCTCTACCAGCCCTCTCCCTGACAGCTTCAAACCTCAGCATTCCTTTTATTTCCGTGGACGAAAAAATTTAAAAAAAAAAAAAAAAGGAAGTTCAAGTTTCGCTATGACATTACAAACCAAAATTAAAATACCAGCCAACTGCTACACATTCCTTCCACCCATCCTATTTACTGATGTATATTCTACTGCTGAGAACTCCTGCCACCCTTAATTTCACATATTGCTTTTCACATTCAGGAGATGAGAATTTCAGTACAAAACGTTTTTACAGGAAACAACAAAGAGAAACCAGAAGTAGCAATTTAAAAAGGCCTTTATTTGCCAAGCAGGAGATGGTGAACCACGCTCAGCTCTCCACGCCTGCATCCTGGGCACTGCCCAGCCCCAGTCCATCCCCAGGTAATCCCTAGATACAGCAGGAAGAAAAGGCCTTACTCACACCACTGCTTTGTCTATAAACAGGGTTGATCAGCATGCCAAACAGAAATAGCATCAGCCTGCAGCATTATTTGGGAAGAAATTGCAGGCCAGAAATGTCACAGATGCCCAGTCAAGCAGGCTTCATCCCAGGAGGCAGCAAATCACCAGGGCTCCTCCTTCCTACCAGCAGCATCCCGGGCTCTGCCTGCCGCCAGCCAGGGCAAAATGCAGGTTGAGATCTGATTGGCAGAAAGACTCTGAGGCTGCAGTAATAACAGAGAGCTGAAATAGCAGGCTGCTCTTTACTTCCAGTGGTTAAAAGAAAAATCAAGTCCGTTCCTCAGTGCAGTTCAGGGTTCCGAAAGCTGGGCATCTCAAACAGCCAGGATTTTAAGGAAAAAGAAGATGGAAAAAGCATTGGTCTGATAAAAACAATCTTTTTAAACACTGCTCCAAAATAATAAAATTGTTCTTAAACTGTTCCATAACACCACAGAGAAAAGACAATTTTGAGCATTTTCTGAAGAGAACTATCCACCAATTTCATTTCTGATGCAAAGGGTACTAAACACAGCATCAAAGGCATTTTCTCCATGATCCTTCTGTGGGATGTGTCCACTCCTCTCAATCAAAGCATCTCTTTAGGCTCCCTGTGCTATCACTATAAATTAATATATTTTCTTCTATTCTTAGAACTTTTTTGTCATTTGTCAGCCACAGCAAGACAGCGCTGTTGCTTTTCAGCATGAGTCATTTGCCTGCTTAATTTTTAATTTCACCTCTGATTAAATATTAACCAATAAACAACAAATATGAAGTCTACACTTCCTTCCAAACCAAATCAGTGGCAGTCTGTGCTGCTCATGACTCACCTAATGCTGCACCACCAGGGAACCACCACCTCACGTTTCTGAGGGGCAGCTGGAGAAACACAGCGGGCACAGAGCGTCGGTGACGTTATTCCCTGCTAATGCAGCTCCCTAATCCCGGGGAACAGGATTCTCAGGCTCCATTCCACCCCAGGATCTCTCCCAGCAAAAGCCCAGGCGCCTCGCCAGGCTGGCAGGACTGACACGCCACCACCTCACCCCTCCTAAGGGGTGCTTATTGAGTATTTCTGCACCAAAAGCTGAGGAACAGAAACATTGTGGCTGGCACGTGGCAATATTCCCATCATGGGGCTTTCCATCTGCCCAGTACATCCAGTTACACGAGTGGGGAAATTAAGTCTCATCCACAAGAAACCCCATTATTACGCTGGGTTTGGGTGGGGGATTTTTGTTGGCTGGTTTTTTGGGTGGAGGTGAGGGAAGGGACCATTTTACAAAAAAAACTCACTATAGTGAGATTTGCAAGATGTAGATATGTTCTATGTGAACTACCAAGAAATCCTGATTAAAGGAGGCGATACTGGTATGTTGGAGCCCAGGGAATGGCAGAGACCCCCATGAACACCCCCATGTGCATCTTGGGGGGGTCAGGACCCTTGCTGGGACCCCAGGAGAACAAACACTGCCTTTCACCTTTGCCCATGGAAAGGACTTTTAACACTTAGAGAAGAGTTGTAGGTTTGATAAAATGTTAGTTTAGTTTATCCCAGGGTGTGAAAACGTAGTTTGGGTTTTAGGACGGAGGCTGGAAAAGGGACAGGATGGAGGATCTTGGGTGGTACCTGAGCTGCTTCTTTCTTCTTCATAGACTCTGTTGTGTGGTGGCACAGGGTGATTGGGTGGAATGGTCTCGGGATGCCTTTTCTGCTCCCGAGATCAGTTCATGCCAGAGTTAGAAAGGAGTAGAAAGAGACTTCCAGCTTCTTGTTCAGGCGTTTATTATTTCTTATCTTTTNGTGTTAAAAGTCCTTTCCATGGGCAAAGGTGAAAGGCAGTGTTTGTTCTCCTGGGGTCCCAGCAAGTCCTGAACCCCCCATGATGTCCATGGGGGTGTTCATGGGGGTTTCTGTTGAGCCCTGGGCTCCAACAGAATGGTTTGAGGTAGAAGTGTCATTTAGAGGGGTAAATAAGGATAATTGGTACAGAATTGTAAATATCATACGTTTGGGATTTGGATTGGGTCAAATGGCTTCATAAGGCCTTGGGAGTCACTCCCTCCGGGCATTCCAGCTGTGTTCTTGAAGGGGAAAGTCCTTGTCACTGAAGAGCACACAACAAAAAGATAAGAAATAATAAACACCTGAAGAAGAAGCTGGAAGTCTCTCTCTACTCCTTTCCAACTCTGGCACGAACTGATCTCGGAAGCAGAAAAAGCATTCCGAGACTGGTACATTTTCCAAACAAAATTACTGAATATCCTAATGACCCAATAAATAAAGTGACCTGGATTTCCTGCTCTGGGTGCTGCTTTCACTGCTCTATCCACAGTGGGCTTTGGTGGGTTTAATTCATCACCAAATCTTCCTGTTACACAAAGAGGCACCACCCCCAAGCCCTGAGAGCACAGCTTTCCCACATCCCAGAACAGGCACCTCCTCCTCCAGGAGGCACGTTTGGTGATGCCTGTGAGAAAACTCACCGGGAAAACGTCCCTCCTCAGACACCTTCAACAAAAGAGAAATATAAACTCCAGCAAATTGATTTCACACACAACAGTAGTTGGTTTTCCCAGAGAAAAGCAGTCACCTGAACAATTTGGTTTTATTCATTCTTCCCAATGCTTCTGAAACCAGAAAACTGCATCCCAAAGTGCAGTTTGAAAACAACAGACTGCTGTGGAGCAGAGACAAAATCACAGCCCACTTAGATACAACTCAGATAACAAAAGACTTCACTCACAGAACACCTGGGTAGAACACCATCCTTATTTTCCTCACTAAAAAGTCAGAATATCAGCCTGTACCTTGGTCTGGAAACTTGGGAAAGATGGATTTTTGTTGTACAAATGCAATATCAGCTTGAGCTGGCTGTTTGGTTGGGTTTCTCTTCCAGAGCTGCTGTGTCTGGGGGAAGAGGCTTCCAGTCCTGTAGGGCCCAAGTCAAATATTTTTCATCTCCTAGCTGCTTAGAGGAAATGCATGCCAATTAAAACAGAAGCAATTTGGATGAGCTAACTGCAGGCCTGCTGGGAAAACTATTCTTTGATTTCCCTAATCAGGAAAAGTCTCATCTTGGAAGCTTGTAAATATTTTCACAGTGTGTTAGAATGTAGATATCATCCCCAAGTATTGTGACATCTGATTTCATTTGGGCTTCTGCTGGCAGGAAAGTTAACAGCAATGTAATGAACCAGACTTCACCAGAGCAGAATCCCAAGACTTGCATTTCACAGCCCTTAAAGTCTGGACAAATAGTGGATTCACCACAAGTAAAAAAAACGAGGACATATTCTTAATGTGCCTGTTTTCTCTAAACTGTCACCTGAGATTATGGCAAGTGTGACTGCAGAGTTTGCTGGTGGAGGAGCAGCTGGAACTGCAGGTTAAAGGGGGATGGTGCCCTCCCAGCCAGCACGGAGGGATCAGCAAAGCCCAGCTCTGCTCACTGCCCGTGCAGCTCAAGGTGGCACACACAGCTGCTTCTCCAGGGGTTCAGCTCAGGGAATCTGCAGTTCCCACCCTTCCACAGGGAACATGACTGCCCCACTTGGACTTGACTTGGCTGCAGATAAAATTCCAGCTGAGCCCTCTGGAGAAGCCCCAAGTAAGCGGGGAGAAGCAGTGAAGTGTCACATTTTAGTGACACAGGTGCACAACCAGATTCACCTGTATTCTCTGATCCCGTTCCTTCACACAACAGGACTGGAAGCAGATTTAAGGGAATGTTCCCTTGAGTCTGAGCAAAATCACCTGAGAAGTTTTGAGACTACAGCTCCTTGAGCTCTGTGCCGGGAGCAGCAGGGCAACAACTGAGTGCAGAGGATGCAAACCTGACAGCAGACCTCTGCAAGGGGAAAAGGGTTGAGAAGGAACACCATCACCTGCTCTGCAGGAACACCATCACCTGCTCTGCAGATACGTGAAATAAATCAGGTGTGGCCCAGCTGTGGCACCTTCTCATGGCAAAGCCAAGATGTCAATCCATTTGTGAACACAACCTTCACGGAGCAGAATGAGGATGGATTCTCTGCCCAGCAGCCAACAAAGCTGACTAAATGCACCCAATAATGCCTCAACTCACATGCTCAAAAAATTAAAAACCAAACAAACCCACACTGACTTTGAAGCTCAGTTATCAGGAATGCACAAGGTGCAGAAGGAACTAAGGAAAAACACCATCTGAATAAAAGCTGGTTGGCACCTTACAAAGTGTGAAATTTTTGTTTAATACCAGGAAGCCAAGAGTAGATAAAGAAAGAGAAACTGAAGTTTGTCGCTGAAGTGTTCTCTGAAAATATTCCTGATTTCATCCTTACTTTCCTTCATTAATTTCAAGTTGCCTGAAGTTAATCTGTCCATCTATAAAGAAGCTGTGGCTGCCCCTGGATCCCTGGGAGTGCCCAAGGCCAGGTTGGACAGGGCTTGGAGCAGCCTGGGGTAGTGGAAGGTGTCCCTGCCTACAGAAGGAGCTGGAATAAAATGGTCACAAGGGTCATTTCCAACCCACAGCAGTCTGTGATCCTGGGACAATTCATTCACGATGAGCACACACAGATGAGACATTCATTCAGTTGTTTTCAGACAGAAACATATTTCCCCTCATAACAGGATGACATTAAGACAATTAAGTTAAAGTATTATTTTAAAAATAGTACAAAATGAAAACATAAAAAAAGACAATCACGGGCAACTACCTGTTATAATCCCTCAACAACTGCTTCAGTCTTCCAGCACAAACCTGAGCCTCCAGTCAGCACCAGTTTTGTTACCAGGGAGGATAAATAAAAAGGATTCCATGCCTCCTGTAGACACTGCTGAGTATTTGAAGGCAACAAAGGCCTTCTCACAAAAGAAATTTTTATTAAAGAGACACAAAATACCATTAATTTCAGTTTTAGAGTAAGCGTATTTACTTAGGACTTCTACCAAACAGAATCTTGCACAAATTGGCTGATTTTTCATTTGGCCATGTTGCACCAGTGTAATGAGGGGAACAGAAATGAGGGTTGTGAATGAAAGCACCTCCAGCAGTGCACAGTTACTCAGCCTGCATTTGAGCCCAAGCCTTTCCTCTGCTCCTCGTGGAAATGGCTCCAGCAAAGCCAAATGAACTCCTGACAGCAACAACACTGCTTCAAAGGAATCAATTCAGGCCCATTAAATAATGAAATGACTCCATCAGTGACTTCTGGGGGACTGCAGCAGTTCCTGCAGACAAAACCCTTCCTCCCCTGATGCCAGAGCCCCTGCACAAGCCTCACTCTCTGCCTGCAGAGCTGGGATCTGCCCTGGAAAAGAGATTTTTCCACTGAAGTCTGTCCCAGCCACCAGTTTTCAGAACTCTGTCTCACACCCTGCTGGTGCTAACATGAATTTATTTTGTTTTGCTTCTGGTGCTCGAATGAAAGGTTATTTTTCATCAGCCATTGATGCTCTTGAGGCTCCAACTCCCCCCTGCAAAGCAGGTTTGGGGTGTCTTTTATTCACTGCCTTCCTACACACCACACGTTCCCACTCTTTGGGGATGTACTTCTGGCACTGAAAAGACCCATTCCACACCTCTGTGAGCTTTTAAAAGTTCATGTTTTCATGTAGAACTGTTTTTATACAGCACAGTTGTTGCAAGGAGTGCCAACTTCCAAACTGTGTAATCAATTCAATCAAAAACACAGCTGGGGAAAAAAAGAAGGATATTCAGACTTCAGACATTCAGCATTAAATAAAGCAGATGTGGAAAAAAAAAAAAAAATCTAAAGTAAATGCTCTAAAAGCAGTAGGTGATCAGGTAAGGAACATATCCCAGCACAGATTCCTGCATCACTTCCAGAGGGGGAGAAGCCTTTTTTATAGCAGAAGACACCCCAAAGATGTATTACAGTGATGCTACATCACACAGGGATATTAGAGAGCAGCTCCTCACCATCATCTCCAGGGCAAAATATTCAAAATTTCTTCCTTGGGGTGAGGGGTCTTTCTTTTCCCCCAAAAAATTATAGTTCTGTCCAGTCATTACAGTTTTGACCCAGGGGGACAAGGATGAAAAACCCTATAGAAGAAAAGAGCCCAAACTCACCAGGCTATAATTCAGATATTTTCTTTACTTTGCTTCTCTAAAAGCCAATTATTGGCACATAAGCACTAAAAAGATGAGGCACTCTACATCTGCCCTTCCTCTGTGTGTTTTACAGACCACCAGATTTCTTAAATCTAGAATTTGAGTTACCATGTGACCTTCAGCTGATTATCAGCTTAGTGCACACAATCTCAGGGAGTTCCAGGAGTCTGTGTGCCTAAAATACCTGATTATATCTCATTTTATCAGAAAATTCTCCACAACACCCTGAAAGAAATAGATTTTCCAGCTCCTTCCAACAAACAGGAGCTGAGGCTTGACAGAGACTGATTAAAGCTGACAGTCCTGCTCCACCCCACCTAAAATGTTTGGGCTTTTGTTCAGTCTCTGTTAAGAATGCACGCTGAGTTTGGTTCCTAATTATTACTCTTTTTAGTCCATTATCAATCATTTCATTATAAAAATATTAAATGGCCTCTCTAACCTTCATACCTTGAGACTAACCCAAATATTTAATACTTTGGTAGAAATTGCCATTTCTCCAGGCTGGTCTCATCTATCTGGACCTCTTTTCACATTCCTTTTGCAGATCTTTTAACAATATTTTACAGGCACTTTCAATCCTAAAAAAAATGAGATTAATGAAGAAAATCTTACCTGTATCTGAACCTGCTAGCAGGGTTTTAATCACTAAACTGCAATTTCATTTCATGACTCCTCTGTCACAGCCCTCTGTGCTCCCAGCTCTACCTTGAGGGCTGCATCAGCCCACGACTGGTTTGAGAGCTGTGAAATGGGAGTTTGAAATATTTCCAGTCCTGGACAGGATTTTGTCATAAGAGCAATCTCAAAGACTTAAAGGAGGCCTGGACTTTATTACTTTCTAAATAAACTGGAGATAAATGGAAGCCTTTTCCTGCCTTCTTAGGAGCATGAGGATGAGGAAGGGTAGTTGGAAGTGCACTCATTATGTGAAAGATAATTTTGAGGGATTGATTTACCAAAAAAGTTGACAGGTATCATGTTCTCCATAAATATGGATCTATGGGATAACAGAGAGAAGAAAAACCTGAGGAAATCCATAACTGGCCAGCTGTAGAGAAATTCATTTTGTTGTGTCATGATCTGAGCTCTGGAGGTTAAAGTACCTTCCCAATTTTAACATCCATGCTATTGTAGCATGATCAGTGTTGACACTCGTATCCCTGAGAAAGAAGCTCACATTTCCACATAACAACCCAAGGGAGACCATTAAAGGAGAAGAAAAGGCAAAAAAACCCCTAAAACCCCTGGCCTTGTTGTGCTGTTTTCTCTGTCCTTCTGTCAGCATCTATCACATAAAGCAGGCAGCCATTAGCAGGGAAAAGGACTGCCTGACCACTAGAGAAGAAACCCAAAGGAGATTTAACAGCCCTTCAGCCAGAAGGCTGCAGGAGACCACAGCACAGCCACACAGAAATGCCATCAGGGCTGTGTTCAGCCAAAAGTGCCATCATTTCAGTGTTACACACACAAAGTCTTCTATCTACCATGGCTTCAGGACTGACTGCAGAACAACCCAGCGTTCCAGGAGTTACTCTTATTTGTCAGGCGTGTGATTGCTCAGCAGGTGAAATGCTGAGCATCAAACAGATCATGACAAACAGCTGGCCCAGGGGGGAAAAAGGACAGAAGAAGGAAGGAAAACACACCCACCCCCAAACAAACTAAACCAACTTCCACTCCAGTCTAAACTCACAGACCTCTCTCCTGCCACCTTGGTTTCACTGTCAGAGGCATTTTATTGTAATATTAATTAAAGATATAAAGACACGAGGCCAACACTGAAGCTTTCAGTGCAGCACCAATGGTTGTTAAGGAGATCCAGAAAATAGAGCTCCATGCAAAATGAGAGCAAGCAGAAAAATGAAAGGAAGAGCACAAAATGTAAAAGCAAATCATTTGGTTTTAAAAAACCCCAAACAATATGTAGTCATTTAATGGCTGAATAGAAATACATCCAAATGGAATTGGAAGAAGCACATTTTGCACTTGCACCATTCCCATAAAGGCTGAAAAAGCAAACTACAGGCTATAATCTGCTTTTCTGAACATATATCTACATTTTCTTTTTGTTAACAGTGAAAAGAGCTTTCACATCTTTTTCTTAAAAAAATAGCTAAAAAAAAATTCTTACATAAGGCTGGGTTATTTTATTCTTGGGATGGGATGCAGTTCTCTAAAATGAGAAGAGAGAGACCAAATTATCACTAACAGGGACCATCTCAGAGATATTTTTGTTGCCACCTGCACATTTGATGGCAGGAGATCATTTTAGTGAACTAAGGGCATAATCCTAAGCCTGTCCTGCTGTGTGCCTGCACATTACAGAGCATTCCTACCCCCCCTATTTATCAGCATTAAAAAGCAGAAGATGAAAGTATAACCAATTTAAAAACAAGCTTTAATAGGTTATAAACTGCTAAAAATAAACTACCAGGAGTTTACCACCACCACCAGTCCACAGAGCGGAGTTCAGCTCCTATAAAACTTGGCATCTCTTCAAATCTCCTTCATGCCACTAAACTCTCAGACCATCATCATGCAAGGACCAGAGGTAAAGAAAAACAACTTTTTAGCTTTGCTCCATCTTATGGAAAATAAGTTACGTGGTAGAAGGAAAAAAAAGCTTTTTCCCTTCAAAAGATAAATTTGCTTCAAGCATATGATGTTACTTTTTGCTTAAAAAAAAAAAATCCACCTGAATATTTTTTACTGTCACAGCTTTATAATTTTTTCTTATGAACCAACCATCTTGATAAACCAACCCATCTTTGCTACTAAAGAGAGATCCAAACCTGGCCAGCCTTGAACTCCAGCTCCACATGCAAACATCCTCGGCCACGAGCCTGCAGGTAAGAGAAAGTCAGAAGGAGAAATGGCACTGAAGTGATGATTTGGGCAGAATTTCTCTGCAGTTTTGCAGAGAGTGGAAGAGAGAGAGGGGTGGATGCTCTCACCTTGCCTGTCCCCAGCCCTCCCCAGCTGGCTGAGTTCTCTCACCTGCCAGGAAAACCACAGGTGACTCTGATCCCCTTTATTCAGGGGAGGAGAAAAGGAGGCACTGGGTTAGGATGGAACCCAACAGCCCCCATCACCCTTTTAACCGCTGAGAAAATCAAATATAAACGTGTTTTCCCCACAAAAGATCTGCCCGTGAGGCAAGAGGAGCAGAGCTGCTGAGAGGGGAGCCTGCACCACGAAAATCAGTGTGAAAGGAGGAGAGGGAAACATCCAGCCCCACAGGAGTGTGCAGTGGGAACTGCCAGCCAAGGTCACTCCTCAGAAAGAGAGCAGCCAGAAAGGAGGTTGGAAATCTCAGTGGGCATTAGCTGAAAGACACACAGGGCTGTTCTGCAGAGGTTTGAAATAGGACATGCACAAAGGGTTCCAAGGAGATGGCTAGCAGGCAGCCCTATCAAAATACCAATTTTATTTTATTTTTTTTTTCCCCAGGTTATTGTCATCCAGGGCGAATCACAAAATCATTTGGGAACAGAAATGATGAACTACAACCTGACAGAAATCACAGCCAGGCCCTGCATAAACACCTCACCCAAATGGCCCTGCCAGCACCATCTGAGGGGCACGAGGAACGCTGGAGAGCCCCCAGGCAGGTGAAGGAGGGCTGAGGCCGTGCCCAGGAGCTGCCAGGGACGCTTGCAGAGGGCACTGGGCACTGTGGGACTCCAGCTCCTCTCCCTGGCACCGGCACACACCACCTGGCCCACGGGAAGGCACTCTGGGGACAGGCACATGCAGGCAGAGCTGATGCTAGAAACTGGCTCCTTAAACCTAAACACCCAACAGGAAGAATAAAAATGATAAAAAAAAGAGAGAGGAGTTGGGAAGAGAAATTTCCAAAGCCAAGTGTTCTCTACGTTCAGCTTGAGGGAAAGCATCAATTTTAGCAGAGGGAAAATAATATAAAAAAATCCATTCTTCCCTCAGAAATGTACACGAGCACAGACATTACTCTCTTTCTGCTTCAGAGAAGCAACATTTGGAAAACTACTTAACCTTTCTATTTTTATCTGGGTGCATTCAAATTACCAATAATGTATAACATGCTGTAACAAAACCACTGATGTAGGGTATAATTTTCCCTCAAGCACATTATCCTAGCTGGTGGCTCAGAAAAATAAGCTGATAAAACAGCAGCAGACATCAATTGATGGATAAAAAGCGATCACAGCTATGTAGAATGCTGCTGCCCAACCTTGAAATCATACAATTAGCCAAAAAATACAAGCTGTAGGACAGGACATACCAACAACCATGCATTAGCTACAGGGTCATCCCAAAAATCCTCCTACAAACACATTTTTAAGCAGACCAGCAGATTATTGCCTCACAATTTAGCTATTAACACACAGATTTATTTTAAAGCCATCATCATGCCTGGTACTTTTATTAAATATCTTCTTCTCTGTCAAGTTCAATCGGGATCTCATCCTAACCATGATGAGCTTTTAATTTTCTGTGCTATTAATAGCAACTTAAAAATAAAATGTTCTCTTTTGAAGCTATAAAGCTGTAACTTTCTTTAGGAGCTGCAAGGGGCAAGAGAGATTAATCTTCCTACTCTGCATCTCTTCAGCCACATTAGTTATCTGCATATATGGGAAAAAACCCAGGAGAACAAGGAAGAAACAGGAATTTTCTCTAAGAACCCCTGGATGTAACTCCCTATAAGGATTTCACGTGGCTGCAGCACAGAAATGAAGAATTACCAATATGCAAGGAATAAATACTTCAATTGCCAGCTAGGTTCTGAATCCTTCTCAGTGACTCTTTTTCCCATCATCAAGAGAGAACAGGTTAATGAATGACATAATTAGCTGCAGGATGCACAGCCTCCTGTCCAGCACAGCCCTTCAGCAGGTACTCAAATTTCAGCACAATTGGGGTCCTCACTAATTGCCCAGCAAATGAAGAAAGATGGGATGCTGGAGAGGAGGCTCATGGCACTCTGTGACCATCTGACACGTGGATCAGATGCTTCCAGCTGCTCCTCCTCAGCTGCTCCTCCCAGCAAGGGCAGAAGGGAAGGCACAAAGTTGTTCCAAGCCCGCTCTGGGTCTGTAGGAACAAAATTAATGCAAAGATGCTTTCAGCATCCCGCTGCAGTGCTGCTTGCACCTGCAAGGATTGACAGGAGATCAGCTCCAAGGCTCCCATCAGAATGTAGAAAAGCCCAGAGAAGGCTCCAGGGAGAGCTCAGAGCCCCTTCCACTGCCTGAAGGGGCTCCAGGAGAGCTGGAGAGGGACTGGGGACAAGGGATGGAGAGACAGGACAAGGTAGAATGGCCTTAAGCTGCAGGAGGGTACATTTGGACTGGATTTTAGGAAGAAATTCCTCCCTGGGAGGGTGGTGAGGCCCTGGCACAGGGTGCCCAGAGCAGCTGTGGCTGCCCCTGGATCCCTGGCAGTGCCCAAGGCCAGGTTGGACATTGGGGCTGGGAGCAGCCTGGGACAGTGGGAGGTGTCCCTGCCATGGCAGGGGTGGATTGGGATGGTTTTTAACATCCATTTCCACCCAAATCATTCTGGATTCAAAGACTGTGGCCTTGGGACACAACCAAGGCACTGGGCTGCTTTGAGATGGATTTTCTGTAACTGCCTCGATGCTTGTGACCTTTCTTTCAGGATATGGGCCTTGCCACAGCTCTTGAAGCCTATCTTTATCTGAAGATTGGAACACTGAAGTGTGTTTTAATGAGGGATAAACTGAGACCATCTGGATGTCTCAGCTGCTACAGAGCATGATTGTTTGCTGATTTTAACCATGGCTCTTGCAGAGAACATAGACCTGTGCTGCACAAAGTGCAGGAGCTCAGCTTGATTTCTCCTTGTAATCAAATGTGTTGATCCAAAATCTATTTCCAGCAAATGACTTGGCTGTTTTGGGAACAGCTCCCTCCTCGTCTCTTCAGCACGGTGATGGGGATAAGCAGAGACAACTGAGTTGAAAAGGTGTTTTTGTGAGGGTCTGCCAGTGAGTGTTCCCAGTGAAATCTGCCATTTTGGAACAGGACCACCATTTACTCACAAACCAGCAGGTGCCAACTCAAAACCTGAAATTTTACTTTCTTTTTTTTTTTTTTTACTTCAAAGGTTTTGGTGACTGTTGTTGTTGGGTTTGTTTTCAATTGTTGTTTTTTTTTTTCTTTACAGAGATTTGTTGTAAAAAATGGTAATTTTTTGTAATTAATTAGTCCCTTTGAATGGTGGTGGCATGGGGGACAATCTGCATTTCTTCATGCACATATTTCAATGGTTCAGTGTTCTGAGTACTGGATAACCATATTGCAATTCTTTTTCAACAGATCATTTGTTGATCTGTTGATCTGCATATATCCTGCAAGATAAATAATGAGTTTATTTGGGAGGTAAAGTAAGAAACTACTCAAACCCACCACAAAATTAATGGTCAGCAAAAGAAACTGTGAAAATAATTCTGCAGATTAATTATTAGAAAATTGTCTAGACAGCTGAGACTTCTGCTCATTTCTCAAATTAAACAAAACCAGTAGGGGAATGAACCCAAATTTCCCATGTTCCCTCAGAGTTTTTCCATGGCAGAAGACTACAGGCACTGGAAAGTCTCCAAATTCTAAAACCTTCAGCAAACTTCAGAACTACTTTTCAAGAGGCCAGGCCTGGGTTTGGAAGTGGGGATGGAGGGAGTGTGTGATGACTTCCACCCAAACACCTCAGCCAACAGGCACCAGCAACGATTTGAGATTAGAACATTCTGTTTAAATGAGCTTAAGTGCTGTTAATTATGCATTCACCAGGAATTACACCTGTCATGGATGTTAAATTCCAAGCAGATCTGAAAGTTAAAAGAGTAAAAGCAACAAGTGTTCTTGTAAGAAAAGCTGCTCCAGGGATACTGAGATCATAAGTAATTTAGCATATTTTAGCGTGGTTTTTTCACCCTTTTTAAATCTAAATAAAGTTTCTGAAAAAGAAATTGCTGTCTGTTGCTTTTACGTCTCAGAAAGTGATCCAACATAGAATGTTCTGGCTTTTGACTATAAGGTGACTATTTGAAAATGAAATCCTATCCTGCGTTCCTTTCCTCTCAGAGTATCAATAAATGCCTAAAAGGGAATTTCTGGAAGAGGTATCTTGAGATGCTTGGGAGAAATACCCCCCAAAACACCAAGATAAGCTGACTGCTCCCATTTGTTAGGCTCCATCTGGTACCAGAGGACATTCCTTTACTGATTTGTTGGGCCCAAACCCTTTCAGGGACAACACATAAACACCTACAAAAAATTCAGCTGGTTACTACTTTGATTCCCACTTCCAAACCCAAATGGTTTTGATAATCTCAATTCTTCGTGTCACCCGTCACCAATGGTCACCCCAGATGTGCTGGAAAGCCACATCCTTCCCTCTGACACCAGGCCCACAGATATTTCCCAATAAAGGATTCCCAAAGAAATGTTTTCTGGCATTAGAGATGTGGAGGCATCCAATGGACCAATAAAATTAAATCTCTCCCTCTACAGGCAGAAGCAGGAAGGAGGAATTGCCAAATTCTCCAAGGAACCAGGCTAGAGCTGAACGTGCCTAGAACAGCCAAAGTTATTAACCACAACATTATTAACCTGTAAAATTATTGGTCATATCTGTGGCTTGGTGTGGTCAAGGTGTACCAGGTTTTAAAACAAGTTTTAGCCACTGGGATATCCACGACTAATCTGTTTGAATCAAACCCCTGCATTTGAGTAACACCTGAAATGTGCAAGTAAACAGAAGACAAACCCAGCTGTGTCCAAGGTTTTCACACCCATCAACTCCTACATATTTCCTAGAGAAGCAAACTCAACCTCCTGCAGCAGCTTTGGTTTTCTTGGTTATGTTTTGTTTGATCATCTGAAATAATTCAGACATCAGAGAATTGAAATTACCATGCTTCGAGTAACTCCAGGCAATCTCCCAACCTGTATTTTTTAAATCAGAAATCTTACAGAGAGAGCACCCCCAATCAATCTCCAGAACAAAAGGGAATTGTCAACTCTTTGCATGTTTAACTACAACCCCCAAAAAATAAAAATACAAGCTTATCTCAGAAAATTCAGCAAAACTGTTCAAAGCAGAGCCCACGCCTCTGATTTGCATGCACCTAACCCACATGCTACCACAAAATGCAGAGCCAGCCCACTCCTGATGGCCGTGAGCAGCTCTGCCAGGCTGGGGATTAAAACACAAGATCCCATCTCTTGCTTCAGCCTCTCCCAATCTGCTGCTCCCCACGGAAATCAGTGCAGGTTTTTTAGCATTTTAAATCAAGACAACTTTTGCTCACATATGTTCCTGTGATTATTGTTTTGCCTTCTCTGAAAATGAACAGAAAACACTTCCTCAGAGGTGTACCTTAATAACCTTATGTTTATCTTGCTTTTTGTCACTTCTTGCAAGAACAAAAACTTCCCCAGTTCCAGCACGGCCATTTTAAAAAGGATTTACATTCCCACTGTTGAAAATGACTTGGGGAAATAGAGTGAGTGCAACAGACCCTTCCCATCCCTGTAACAGCAACTCCAGTGACCTTGAGGAAAACAGACAGGAAAACACACAGCTGTCATCTGAACCTCTTTAACTCTTTCTGGAAGCTGCAGTTGCCTGGTGTCACCCTGAGACTACCAAGAGCACGTACACCTCATTTGGAGAGGCTGATGCCTTTTGGGGGCTACCCAGGAACAGAGGCCACACAAAATGAAGGGAATAAAAAGCTGTTCTATTTATTGAAGGCCCTTCAGGTACATTTCAGGCTACACCCAAAAATGGACAACAGCTCACGGGTTTGACACTTTGATCACTTTGGGCCATTTGCACATTGGGGGTTCATCTCCCAATGACAGCTGCAGGTAATGAAGTCATTTACCCCAAGTTTGCTGTCCCCAGGTCACTTTTGTTTCCATCTCTCAGCCTGAGGCAGTGAGGGCTCCTTGACTGCCAGGCCTGGAGAGGAATTGTTGTGTCTGCCCCAAATGGGGGAGCAGCAGCTCACAGTGTGTGTGCAGTTTGGGGTTATAAAGAACTGCAGGAGTACAAATAAATGAAAAATGTGAATGCTAAAATGCTAAGGCCTCACGGCACCATTGCTGTGGCACGGTGTGTGCTCAGGCTGTGAGCTCCCATGGCAGTCAGGAGGCAGGGACACAGGCAAAGCTCTCTGTGTGTTTGCTCCTGTTCAGCTGCTGCTCTGCCTGACCTGACGTGCCACTGGCAGCGCAGAGGAATCACAGTTTATTTGCTGAATCTGTTTACCCCACTGCCAGTCAAGATGTAGGACGATGCTTAAAGAGGCAACAGTCAGATTAATATAATTGAGGCTGCAGCTCGGAGCAGCCAGGGAGCCGTGCTGGAATCACAAAGAGCTTATTCCCTTATGATTAAAACCTCCCCAGGGTTATAGCAGTGTAAAGGCACACCAAATCAGGGATGCACAGGAGCCAGGGGACAAAGAGATGGGAGCCTTTCCTTTTGGGAGCAGCTCACCAGCTCGAGAGGAAGGAACGTGAATCACACTGAGATCAGTTGCCATTTTAATTGCATAAGGAGCACTGGTGGATTTGTCATTCCTTGTGACAGAGTCTTCTCCCCAGAGTCACGTTCTGAGCACAGCTCTGTTGCTATTGTGCAAGACAACCCATGCAGCAGGGTGACAGCCCAGCACACAGACCCAGAGAGCCTCACACACAGCCTGTTTTCTTTGACTCCAGGGACAGATGCCCCTCTGCTCTTCCACAACAGAGCAGCAAAACCCTGGCCAAACACACAAAAAAGGAGCAAATCGGTGGCTGAAAAGGAGCTCAAGCACCATCAGACTGACTAAAAAGCACACATTTCTTTGTGCTGGCATTGCTCTTTCCAGCACAGGGGAAAACAGACAGGCAGCTTGCAGGTGGCATCCTCCTGCAGGGACCAAGACTGCTGGCACAGATGGCACAGGAAAAAGGGGAGTGATGGGGGTGGCAAATCCACTTGCTGAAACCTTTAGGACCCTTTGCACTTGAACTCTCTGGTACCTCAGCACTCCAAATCCCAAAGCTGGCAGGACATGTCCTGACACACAAGTAACACAGACAGTGAGGGTCTCGTGGTGGCAGAGGGCTCCTCAAGGCCTGACACCACAGCTCTGGCCGTGTCTGGGAACAGAATGTCCCCAGGGAGAAGTGCCGTGCTGCAGCTGGAGCTGCACCACAGCAGCATCCCACAGGTGTCAGCCCTGACTCGGTGTCACCGTGGGTGCAGTGATTTCAGTGACATCTGCCCTAGAAATGAGCCCTCCAACTCCAGCTGAAGCACACAGGAGCCACCAGTGGCACAGCACACAGGAACTATTTCTGTATCCGTGCAGAGCTGATCTTTGCCTTTTCTCTAGCCTAGATTTTGATTTCCCCTAAGTGATCAGTGTTGGCCTAATTCTACTCCCATTTACATCAGTTGAAGCTTTACCATCAACTTCAAAGAAAATGGATTTAACCCAATATAGTTCATTTTGATAAATTCTCCTTTAAGAGAGAAGGACCTCAGCTTCTCCAGCAGAGGATAAGATGATGTATTTTTACACCAGGCTTCAGAGGCAGATGACTTTGCTGTGCCCTACATTCCCGTTTGGGTTTGAGCAGCACTGCAGCTGGGCAGCAGCTCCGCCAGCCGTGGCTCTGGCTGTCTCAGCTCTGTCTGCAGAGCAGCTCTGGAGCCAGGCAGGAGATTTCTCTGGGAGAAGAGAGAGCAGAAGCCCTGCTGCAGGTTCACACTCGGCACACACAGCGCGGAACAATCGGAGCTCTGGAAAACTTCCAGTCCCAGCAGGAGCACTCTGAGCCAAAGGCTCAGACTAAATCCAGTCAGACACGAGACCTGCACAGATCCAGAGCCTCAGCACTGGCTGTTCCCCACTATTGATCTGCCTCTAATGCACCAAATGCCTTCTGATGGACGTGCATTGCAAACTCCACCTCTGCCTCTTATCTCTATCATCTTCTTATTTCCCACGCCTTCCTAAATAATTGACTCAGCATTATTGTTCTCCACAGCCTTCTGTGTCTTACCCCCAGATTCTTATTTCAATTGCATCAATTTGGATTTGGCCTTTTTGGATTATAGCCTTGGAGCTATGCCTCCCTCTTACAGGGACTTGACTTCAGTTGCCAAAAATTCTCTCCCAGAATGAACCTTCAAGACACTCTAGACAGAGGATCATTTGTTTAACATTGCATTAACCAGCAACTTCATATCAAGAAAACTTCCCTTGTAAAGAAGCTTCTGTAACAAATTATCTGATGCATTAGGCACAAGAACTTTAGTCCAATTATGTACCAGCAAATCCACTATCAGAGTAAAATACTGAAAAGGAATACTACAGAAACAATCCTTCAAATAAGGCTCAAAATTCAAACTCAGAGCACTTGTCTAGCAGGAACAGCAGTGGTTTAGCCTCTTCAGCTTTTACAGAAGTAAGGACTGTTGCAAAAGTTACCTCTGCAAACACTACAATAGCAGGGAAAAGGGCTGTACTGAAGGACTTTGGGAGGAATTTCTCCACAGAAAGGGTGATTAGATATTGGAAGGGATGCCCAGGGACGTGGTGGAGTCACCATCCCTGGAGACATTTAAGGAAAGACTGGATGTGGCACTTGGTGCCATGGCCAGGTTGATCAGGTGGTGACCAGGGATAGCTGGGACTTGATGATCGCAGAGGACTTTTCCACCCTAAATGATCCTGTGATTCTGTGCCTTATCAGAAAACATTTTATCAGAGGAAGAGTAATCCCAACACAGTGCATCACAGACACTTAGCAGGAAGGGAAGACACATACTGTTGTAAATGCAGTTCAAATATTTCAGCCTTTATCCAGCTGGAATCCCCTTTAACAATTACATCCCAAAATTGTTGGAAACACTCTGTCTGCAGGAGTATCTCACTCTGCCTTTGTACACAATGATTTGTTTTCATTCTGTTGTCCCCCCACACCCTAAGAAGGGCACAGAACCCTCCTGACTGTCAGATCTTTTCCCCCAAAACCAAGGTGCGCTGTGGTCACCCCAACCTGGGCTGGCTCATCTGCCTCTCCCTCCCTGATCTGCCTCTGCTCTCCCTGATCATCTTCTGCTCTCCCTGATCATCATCTGCCCTCCCTGATCAGCCTCTGCTCTCCCTGAGCTACCTCTGATCTCCTTGATCAGCCTCTGCCCTCTCTGATCATCCTCTGCTCTCCCTGATCATTCTCTGCCCTCCCTGAGCATCCTCTGCCCTCCCTGCCCATCCTATCCCCCAAGGCCTCTCAGGGATAAAGTGACATTTCTAAGGCCACAGAATGATGGTGACACTTCCCCCAGCAATTTTCCTTTTAACTGGAGAGGGGGTAGTGGTTTCCAAGCAGTTTTTATCCTTTTAACCTTAAAGAGCCCACCCTACATTTCAGAAGTGACACCTCACGTCCATTGAGCACGTTTTATCATAACTCATTTTCCCCTTTACTCACATTTCCCCCTCAGACACAGGCCTCTATCAAGATGATTATCAGATGTATTATTTACTCTTTTACAGTGCAGGAAGAACTCACCCAGAGGAAGGTGACGCTTGCAGGAAGGGTGCTTGAACAAGAGACATTAATTAGCAACCCCTGTAATAACACCACAGCTACAAGTGCCAAAGCTCCCTACATGGACTCAAGCAGTCCAGATTAAGTTAACATTTTTTCCTTATTACCCTGACTTTTATATAATTTCACACAGTAAATGGAAAAGTCATCTAGAAATTTGGGGCAGGTCATTCATCACGGTTGAAAGCAACTCCACAAAAATGTCTGAAGTGGAAGAACTTCAGTAACATTTTCTGAACTCCCTACACAGGACAAGACCGTGCTGCTTTCACTCCTCCTGTTTCTGCACTTTGGTCTTACCTGTATGAATTCCACTTGCTGGAATCGATTAAAGCAACAGAAAATCACAAATCTATCATGGAAAGATATAAAAGTCTCATAAAGAATGGCCAGCAACAACCCATAATGACAGCTAAGCGTGAGCTGCCATTGCAGATCAGTGCTCCAGGACTGCCAGAGGACTCAGTGACTCCACAGCACAACACTCACAGAGGTCCCAGCAGACTAAAAGCTGTCCATGACTCACAAAAACACAGGCTCAGGCTTCCCCACATTTCCACTTGGAAAACCGACTTCAAATCAAACATCTCGTTTGGTTGGGGGTTGGTTTTTTCAGTGTTCCTAAGAAAACCATAGGATGATTTAAGTTGGAAAGGATCTTTGAAGGTCATCTAGCCCAACTCAGAACCAACTTCAAATGTGGAACAGCTTGCTCAGAGTCATGCCCAGCTGGGCTTTGATGGTCCCCGAGGATGGAGATTCCCACCCCTGTCTGGGCCACTCTTGCCATGCTGGAACACCCTCCTGCTGAGAAAGCTATTTATATGTGACCAGAATTCCCCTTACTGGAATCACAGCTTTTACCTCAAACCCTTTTGCTGTGCACCTCAGAGACCAGTCTGGATTTTCCTTCTTTTATGACCTCCACTGGTTAAGTGAAGGAAGGAATAAAACCACATCCAGCTCTTCCCCTGACTGAGGAACGCTGACACTCCCAAACCCCTCCTGTGTGCCTCGTGCTCCCACCTTGGTGGCCCTTCTAGAAGTTCAAAAGAGTGGAGAGGACGAATACTGAAGAGTTTAATGCCCACCTCTTGGCTCAGGGATCTCTGATAAAGCAGTTAAGCTGCACCTGCCATTCCCAAGTGCTCTGCCTGAGCTCACAATGCCACCAGTTACCCAGAGCTGCTGAGAGCAAAGGAAGAGTTGGGATGAACTTTGCCAAAGTCCCCGGGAAAAGAATTTGATTCTCAGAATCAAGAATAAGTCTTCATAACTGGCACTGGAGGGGGGAAAAAAAAGTTTCCATACAATGAAGGCCATCCATTTAATGAAAACACTAATCCTAGAGTGAATTTTCTAACCACATTTGAACCTCAAGGTCAAAAGTTGCAAATACAGATTAAATACATTTCATATAGATGGCATTAGCCACACAAAAGAGATTGTTTTAAAACTTGTTTTCCTTCAGTCCACAAACTACTGGAATTAAGGGACTTGAAAAATCAGCCAAGGAGTTTGATGCATTCACAAATCTCCATTCACAGTGCTATCAAGATAGCCTTGCTAAAAAGAATTAATTCTGATTATCATGGGGAAAAAAAATGTTTGCTTGCTTTGGCAGGTTGCATGATTCCCAAAAACACTTAGAGCAATATTAAATTCTGCTATATTGGAAGTTTTACATTATACAAGATAAGGCAACACCTAAAAGGGAACACGACCATCCAGGAGGAAAGTAAGGCAGTGGCAGATTATTAATGCCCTCTACCTTTGTTTCATAAACACAGTTTGAAAAATGAGGCTTTGGTAAAGGTATGTACCGAGAAACAGAAGCAAATCAGAGCAGAATTCAGAGATTAACAACTCAACCAACTTCCTAAAGGCCAAAATTTATCCAGAGGGGCTCTGCAGGGGGAAGGTGCACTGAGAGGTGGGCAGGGATCGTGTTCAGGGGTGGGAAAACAAAGGACAAAAACAATCAGCATTTCAGTGGGGCCACAGTACCAATACAGAGAGAACTTGTGTGTGAAGTCTGCTGCTGTGATGTTTGACCAGAATAAAATCGGCACACCTCCAGAAAAAGCAGCAGGGAGGCAGGTGGCAGCACGGGTAACAAGTGGTGGCACCTCTTGGCTTGGGAGAGGGTTTGGATTTAGCTCTGAAACGTCTCCCAGCATCAGCTCAGGCTCAGCTCCCGGGCAGAGGAAGGGTGCAGCTCCAGCAGCCTGGGAGATGGGGCTTGGGGAAACAGGGAGGCTCTGTCCCTGGCCCCAGCAGAGGAACTGCTGTGGCAGGAGAGACAGGCAAGCAGGAAAACTGGAGAAAGGAGGAGTCAGGAAAGTGGCTAAAGAGCAAGAGATGCATTGAAGCCTTTTCCAAAGATCAGCAACCCGAGGGAGAAGACAGGGAAGGAGTGGGATGGATACAGGCCCTCACCCTGGAATTCAGGTGAAGGAGAAGCTGCCAACACTGCTCTGCAGCACTCATTTCTTGGGTCCTCCTGGGTTAGAAACAAACATCCTCGTTTCTGCTTCCCAGACACGTTATATTGCCACATTCACCAGGAGCAGAGCGCTCTGGCTGTGCTGTCCAGCATTTACACCCTGCTGGCCAAACACAGCCTGGGTGTCCACACCAAATCGGGGTAGGGAAGCTCGGAGCAGTGCTCTTCTAAAGGCCAAGCCAATTCAGACTGGATTGGGCCAACCTAAAGTCACCCCAAGTTTCAGAAATAAAGGCTGAACAGCTTCCTAAAGGTCTCTGAAGTGCATTTTCTGTGAGATGAACACGGATTTTGCAACCCTTGCAAATCCCATTAGCAGCAAGGAGAGCTGTAGGACTCAGTCCACACGATGCATTATCACTGAAGTGATCCCCATTTAATTACTAAAGAAAAAGCAAACACTTTCCAGTTGATTTTTGCAGTGTTAAATAGCTTGCAGGTTGTTGCACAGATGCTTTTCCTGGCATGCATCGGGTCCAACACTTTTGCAAAGTCACTCCTTCAGCTCAGCTGAAACCTGGGCCCTCGGTGACCAGCAACCGCTAAGAAGTGACATTTCCCTTGGTCCCCACAGAAACTGTGGTCATTCCTTGGGAGTTTCACATCTTCAATTAAAAAACCCAGCAATGACATCCCCCTCATGTTCTGTTTTATGGCTCCAGCAGTTTTCTTAACCTGGAGAAAATTTGGCACCGCTCTCCTAATTATGAGAAGTGGGAGCACACGAAATCTTTCCAGCAGAAGAGAACCTGAGCTGGCAGATGCATGAAATTCTATCCTGCAAAATGACAGAAGGGGAAGTAATGGGACACTAGACCTGTCACTTACCCAGGTAAGAGTCAGCTGCTGTAAATAAAAAACTACATTCTTTTAGGCTCATTCAGCTCTTGATATGACACCAGCTATGGATATTGTTACCAAATACAGCTGCGGGAACTTGAATTGTTTATTTACAAAACCAGTTGTCACTATAACACAAAGACAAGCTCCGTGTGTGTGTGTGTGATACATTTAAAGCCCCAAAGCCCAGAAAGGAAAGCCTCCCATGTTTCCTGACACAGCATCATACATGAAAAATGCATGCACTTTCCTACTGAGCTCACACATTGGGTTACAGCCACACGGGAGGACTGGGGATTTAAATACCCCACGGGGTCTTCTCCACCTCAGGACAACTGCCCCAGAAGCCAACATGCACAAGTCCCAGGTGCCATGAAGGCTATGGAGCCATCACTCCCTAAAATTTGGAGAAAGGTGAAGGAGTTTCTATTTTAACAATTTCCTCTTAAAGCCCTCAAGTTTATTAAGGTGTCTGTGCTAAAAATACTTAGAAAGCTTTCATTCCAACAGAAGACACCATTCCACCAAGTTTCCTCAAGCACAGGAAAGCTCAGTGAACTCCAGGAAGGCCCTCACAGGCATTCCTATTTCAGAGGGGCAGAACTGAGCTCTCCGTGATCTCTTCCACAGCAGAAATCTTTGGAGATCCGTGCAATCACAGATGTCCCGGCCCACATTTAAAATCAGACTTCAATCCCTCCTGCACCTTCCTCTGTGTTGTACTTGGCTAACCCCTTACATAATTCCAGGACTTCCTTATTTTAAAGCACATATGAAATAGTCTGAGTTCAAGCAGAGAGATAACAAAGTCGTCAAACAAATCTGAACGCTTCCGAAACCTACTTTTCTCTCTTGACAACTGCCTGAGAACAGAGAGTGCAGAGAGCTGTTCCTCCTTTAAATTTAGCTTCAGCCTCTGTGAAAATTCCTCCCAGTGCTCCAGCACTTGCTGCCTGGTCTTTCCATTCCAGTGGAATGGGGCAACAAACCCGACTTTGCTGACCCATTCCCGTGGCTGTGGGATTACAGAAGGGGAAAAGCGAACACGTGTCTGAACAGAACACCCAATTTTATTTTTTTTTAATTTATTTTTTTTTACTTCCAAGGCTGGTGTGTGTGTGTGAAGCAGTGGGACAGCTGCTGCTGCACCTCTGTTAGCCACATCTTTGTGTGGCAGGGCAGGAGCTGGTGCTGGTGCTGCCCTCGGAGCCACGTGAGCTCCGGAGCTGCTCAGATGTCTGCCTGACATGGGATTGTTCTGAAATTAGAACATTGCCCCATTTTCAACAAAGCCTCCAAGATTCCAGGGTTGTCCCTGTTAGCAAGGGATGTCCTTGAAAACGAGGACAGCTGATAACCTTAAAGAAGGAGGGTAATTAGTCACAGCCCTGCAACCTTTTCTCCCAAAGAAACAGTGATAAAAGTAAACTCCTATTAGAATATCATTAAATGCATTATTATGCAATCCTGGTTACATAACCATGCTTTACCAACTCGGGGTATTTTCAGGCAGAATTCAGTTTCACAGACTTGCCCACACAGAAAGGTTTTTAAAAGTATGAATTGTCTCTCTCGAGGGGATGAAAAAAGCTCAGGTAAATTGATGAATGGCAGATTGGCTACTGCCACAATATTTCACATCCAACTTGAACCCTTAAAATAAAAAGGCTTTTTAAGAATCCCTTTTCAGCTGATTCCTTCCAGAGAAGTGATAAAATTCATAGAAGCATTTGCAAATCCAAATATATCACCCTATCCAGACATTCAGTACCATTCGAATTTCAGCTAAAAATTCACTGTGAATCCAAGCAAAAATCAAGGATAAGCAAAATTAGACCACATTAAGCACAAGAACTCCAAAAATATTGCTGCATTTTATCAAAATTATTATTGTCATCTATTTTCCTCTATCTCTGCTTCCAACAACAAGCAGGAATAGTGATACATTCTATGTTTTACTCAAATATTTCATCTAATTTTACTCATTTAACAGATTTAGCTAGTTCAAAAATGTTCTAACCTCCAAAAGAAATACCTGAATGTTGTTCTTACTGGTGCCTAAGCTCAAGTTAAATAAAATTCACAGCCACTATAAAGTCTAAAAGCAAGAAAGAGTGAATAGGAGTGCATGTGAAATTCCAACAAGGCAAAAGCTGATGCTGAATAGATTTTTAAGATACCAGGTTTAAAAAGAAAGGATGTACATTTTCAACACAGAAATCTAGATGAAATATAAGCATTATTATTATTATTTAAAGTTCATTAGTAAGGTGCTCATTTTCTTTCCAAACATTTCCTCGCAATATCAGCCATTTACTGCTATCTGTGAAATTCATCCCAAAACACTGCATTTGTAACGGCCTACAGTGACGATTGTTAAAGAGGAAATAAACAGCTGATGAATATTTCAGGTACAACATCATCTCTAGGTAATAAATCCCACAAAACCCCTCACAGTTACACCTTCCTTTCACATGCACGGCTCCATTCGAATGAATCATTTCCACTCCCATACTTCCCGAAAGTCAAAGGCAGGGGACATTTTCAAAGCAATTATCACTTGCCTTCTGGCTGTGCAAACTAATAATGGACATTGTCCCTCTCTCACAAACCCACACTTTGCGCCTCGTGGCTCCGAGGGAGCCCAGCTTCCCCCTCTGCACTCACAGCCTGTGCCCCCTCCCTGCAGCACAAACCCGCCCGGACAGCCCAGAATAATCTGCTGGCTGGCAACGCACAGCGAGTTCCCGGGCAAAGCATCGCCCTGGCATACCTGGAACGCGGCAGCCGCTGGGACTGGGGCACTGAGGCAGCAGGTGAGCGGTGCAGGTGAGCGGTGTGAGTTATACAGGTGAGCGGTGCAGGTGAGCTGTGCGAGTTATGCAGGTGAGCGGTGCAGGTGAGCTGTGCGAGTTATGCAGGTGAGCTGCGCCGGTGAGCTGTGAGAGTGAGCTGTGCAGGTAAGCTGAGCAGGTGAGTTATGCAGGTGAGCGGTGCAGGTGAGCGGTGTGAGTTATAGAGGTGAGCGGTGCAGGGGAGCGGTGTGCGTTATAGAGGTGAGCGGTGCAGGTGAGCGGTGCGAGTTATGCAGGTGAGCTGCGCCGGTGAGCTGTGAGGGTGAGCTGTGCGGGTGAGCTGAGCGGGTGAGCTGTGAGTGTGAGCCGTGCAGGTAAGCTGAGCAGGTGAGTTATGCAGGTGCGTTGGGCAGGTGAGCTGTGCCAGTGAGAGGTGGAGGGGAGTTATGCAGGTGATTGGTGCAGGTGAGCCCCGGCTCCCGGAGCAGCGCTGGCCATGGGATGAGCGAGGCGCTCCCCCAGCACTCCCCCGGGGTGTGGCAGCAGGGACACACCTTTCCCGCTTCTCTCCACCCCCTGCAATCCCTGGGTCCCTGTCCCTTCCCAGCTGGCTGCACAGGCTGCCTCGGCAAGCCAGGCGGGAGCAGCTCCGCGCTCCGGGGAGGAGGCACCGCCAGGAGGGCGATGCTTTCTTTCGCTGACAAATCCTCCACAACAAAATGACATTTCTGCGGTTTCTCGGGCGGGGAAATTCCCACCGGCCCTGGCGGCATTCAGCGGATTGCAAGAGAAGGCAGCAAGGGAGGTGGATTCTTGTCCGTTCCCGTGTTCCGAATTCCTCATTGCGCCGTGCCCACCCCAGAAAATCCAGCCGGGCTCGGTGCACACCTCGGGCTCTTGTGCCGGGGACGAGACAGCTCCGTGCACACCGAACAACCGGGAACATGTGCACGACCGAGCTGAACGAGAGCCTCGCAAGTTAGAAGCACTTCAAGCAGAAATAAGGACTTCTCAAAACCACTCTCAGGATACGCTGCTGAAAAGGCAGGGAGCCATCAGAGTTCCAACCACCACGTTTTGCCTTTTTAGTTATTTACTGAAGCGCTGCAACATAAACCCAGTAGCAAAGAAAGCCTTCACACCAAACCCAGAGCACCTGGCCCCTTACGTGGCACGGGAATATTTGGGGAAATGAGAGGTCGGGGATTAAATGGGATCAAGCAGAGGATGGAGCTGAATCCCTGCCTCCCTCGCTGAACCCTTAACCACGAAAACACCCCTAAAGAGGAGAGGCAGCAAAGTCAGTGCTCCAATTTTCACTTTCTCTGCCCAGGTTTGGACACCAGGTGTAAGCCTCGCCCTCTGTTCCTGTACAACTTGCCCAAATTGAACCGGAACAAGGTTTTCCTGTAATCAACACAAACATGTTGAACTACTATTCTCAATTTTAGAGGAAATAAAGGAATAGAGGAAAGGAAAAGAGAGTTCCTACTAGCTCAAATTTTTTTAAATGTCCACACAAAAAAAAAAAGTGGGATGAGTGGGACGATCCACATTAAAAAACAATATTTTTATGGAAGAGATATACACACACACACACTAAGTGTGTTTAAGTTCCTGTTATTATTATTATTAACCTCACTTTGTCACAGGTAAACGTTTTCTCCCATCAATAAAAGAATTGTCATTAGAAAAAGAAAATAATGATAAAATATCCAAAAGTCAGAAAGTTTAGTGCTGCTTTTTAAACTATTTTCTCATGAAACATTATTATATTTTAATGGTGCAAATTACATTTATCACTGCCACACTATGGAAATTAACTTCTGATTCCTTTAAATTACAGACCTTGCTATCTGTGAAGAGTAACATTTTCTCCTATAAAAGTATAAGGACTTTTAATAGAGTCTAGAAGAATTATACTGTGATATTTTACAATAAACAGTCTGACTTACCTGAGAAAAATCAAATTCTGTGAGCCAATGCATGTTTGACTGATAGAATTTTAAAAGAGTATTTCACATGTACAAACCCTTCAGGTAAAGAAACCAACCATCCCAGATCTTTAAATTTTGGGACTGTAAAAATACTCAAGATGGTTTCACCCAACTATTAAAAGAGGTGGTTAAAACCTAGGTAATTAAAAAATTCAAAAATATTGCAGGAACAAAATATGGCACTAAGCCATATTTTAGAAAAGTAGAAATGTTAGAAATATGTTAGAAAAGTATATTTGTGGCATGCAAATGTCTCAAGATAAAAACAATTATACCTTAGCAGGAAGGCAGTGTGTGCAACCTCCACAAAATATTTTTCCTCAGCACCGAGAAGCAATTGCTGTTGGTGAGAGGACTCATTTCCTAAGTGGAAGTGATAAAGATGATAAAGATCTATTTCTTATGCACTTAAAAATCATTTTTAATCCTATTCCAGGTCCAAACCAGAGTCTGAGAGAGAAAGCACTGAAAGGGTGCTGAGCTGCTGCGCTTCAGATTGCTGTAAACCCGCAATGCTGGAGCCACTCTGCCTTTGCAGTGGCAGAATGAAACACCTTCAGCTCATCCTTTGCTGCTGTCCTGCAGGTGTTTAACGCCGACCTGTCCTGAGATGAACTCCCAGTTCCACCCGAGGGCTCCCTGCCCAGGCGGGGACATGCCACGTGAACATTCCTGGCAGCTCGCAGGGCTGCCAGCCCCGCTCAGCTCCCTCCCCGGCCCCAGCAGGGAGCAGCTCTGGTTTATGGAGCCTTCGCACACATCGTGCACAGGGCAGAGGTGCCCGAGGGGCGCCTGGCACCGTCCTGCAGAGCGCGGGTGGCACCGTGACCGCAGGAGCGCACCCGGCAGGCCGAACCCCCCTGTCCGCCCCTGGCGTAAGGAACTCCCGGCGCTGGCACGGCACGGCCCCGCCCGGCATGGCCCAGCACGGCCCGGCCCGGCCCGGCACGGCACCGTGACCCGCAGGAGCACGGAGAGCACCTGGCACTGCCCAACCTCCCTGTCCGCCCCCGGGGGAAGGAGCGCCCGGAGCTGGCACGGCACGGCCCGGCCCGGCATGGCCCAGCACAGCACGGCCCGGCACGGCACGGCCCGGCCCGGCACGGCACCGTGACTGCAGGAGCGCACCCGGCAGGCCGAACCCCCCTGTCCGCCCCTGGCCTAAGGAGCGCCCGGAGCTGGCACGGCACGGCCCGGCACAGCAGGGGCTGCTCCCACACGGGCAGAAGGTACAAATCACTCCAAAGCGGGCTCTGCTGGCGCTCCAGCACTGATACAAATAAACGCTTTTTGGGTCATTCCCGTTTTCCACAAGGTCAGTGCTCACGAGCAGCCCTGCCCAACCCGAGCGGAGCCGGCGAAATTTAACAATCAAAGGAATTTATTTCCCTTACCTTTGTGATACTTTCCGTTCTGAGTAACTCTGAAGTTGTTTTATCTAAATTTACAGAGAAAAAAAAGTTGATTGGGGTGGGGAGCGTTTAAAAATGACAGAAATCAAAGGAGAGAAGTTTGGTTTGTGGCATAGGAAAGGGACATTCAAGAGCAGTCCAAGATACTACTTTGGGAAAGTCATTTTTGCCACTGCTCTAAAATCTGCACGAAGATCAGGGCAACTGAACATTATCTTCATGTTATATTATGTAATTGTCTTTTTAGGCAGATATATACACATTTTCCCATACATCAGTGGAGCTTTCTGGCCTAGATTACTCTGCAAACAGATAAAATATTGCTTCTTAACCAGGTAGGTTTTAGGAAATCTCTAACAGTAAAACCAGATTTTAATTTTTTAAAGAGTTACATGTAAGATAAGAGATGAGAAATCTGTATCCAATCATTTTATCAAGGCATAGGCACAAGGCTAAAGGAGAGAGTAGAATTTCAGGGAAGGAATAAGGAGGACTGGAGACGATGGAGTTTATGTGTGGCCATGAAGAACAAATTGAGTAACAATACTGGGAAATAATGAAATGGAAAAGGGTAAAAGAAAAACTAGGCCAAGCTCTACCTGGTTTTCCATAAATTTAGCAATATCATTTCAAATTCAAGAACACAACAGCTCATTGAAAAGAAATTACTATTTTTAAACAAAAACCGTCTACCAAAAGTCTGAAATTAAAAAAAATAATAAAAGAAAAGGAAAAAAGCGGGCTTGATCCAATCAATCCAATCATATCCATTACAGTTTCAGGGGTGACCTTTACATCAGATCTCTGCATCTTTGGAGCAATCCTGACTGCACCAACTCTAGGTAAGCAGAGCTGAAAAAGGTGTAAGAGACATGAATTCAGACAAAAGGTGTAAAAACTTCTGAAAAAAGGAGTAAGAACCCTGACTTCTGACCAAAGCTAGGAGATGGGGACCCCATTTGCTGCTCTGAACTCTCACCCCCCAAGTGTCTGCTGGACCCCAGTATTCCACCAGCCCCCCTGAACCACGAGCTCCAAAATCCACGTGTGTACAGGAAATTCAGCCTCACCTCCAGAAAGGTAAAAAGAGCCCCAAGTGCAGAGATTTTTGTGCTGTTGCAGCAGGACCCAGCTGTCCCACACAGCACATTTTTCAGACACACAGAGAGCGACGGAGCACTAATATTTCATGAAGGTGTCACGTTACTCCCCCCGAAGGGAAGTGAGAAGTGCAAGGCAGCCCTGGCGGCTCCAGATTTTCGAGATAATTGCAGAAACCTGCCACAGAGTGCTGACTGTCACTGTGGTACAAACTCATGCACAAATGCAGATGTTAGAACTCCACAGGTTCGTGCAGGTTGAATAGATTTCACATCACGAACGATGACTCCAAATCCCCGTGGCAGGGGTGGCACTGGATGAGCTTTAAGGTCCCTTCCAACCCAAACCATTCTGGGACGTGTTACAGGAACACAGGGCAAGGGGAGAAGGGTTTTGTTTTGCCATAACCTGAGGTGAATAAACAAAACAAAACAATTTTGCTCCACTGACTTCTAAAGCTGTACCAACCCAAAATCTGAGCCAACACTCTCTTGCTACATTTTATCAATCTGCACACATTCCTTTTATCTGTACTCTTGCCCAATGCCCATAGCACAGGTTGGTTTGTGTCCCATCAAACATTTCCCCAGGCAATGTTATTAATCTGGATTCATCCAAAGGCATCTGTCACGACAAACCTTTCTGCAGTGTAAGAACAGAATTCTTGATTGAGAAGGAAGTTTTAAAAGTGTCTTCTACTTTCTAAGGCTCTGGAAAAATCACCAGTTTTTTTCAGAAGAACCAATCTTTTAAAGCAATCCATCTGCTTTTTTAAGGTAGGTAGAACAGCAGAAGCCCAAGCTGCAAAACCCTTTTCAACGTCAGTAAAACTACCATTTAATCCCAGGCTGTGTTACATCTCCTACAGCAAGAGAACAGGATTTAAAGATTGCATTTGTGCCCTTTTGGGACTGTTCTCACAGTCCCAATCCATCCCCCACCACACTTTTTCCATAATTATGACAATGAAAATATACAAACTATAATAAGCACGTCCCACATGTTTGACCAAAACGTAGACATCACTTCAAAAATATCATCCCATTTCAGAAGGACGACTAATCCCAGATAACAAGCCTTTCCCAGACAGAATCAAGTGGGAATTTGCCATCATTTTCACGTTCAAGTTGCCATACTCTGATCCCAGCTGTGGATCTGGCACCACACGGACACTTTGGACAGTGCTCTGAGGCACAGGGTGGGATTATCGGGATGTCATGGACTCAGTGGTCCCTTCCAGCTCAGGATATTCCATAAATCCATAGGGATTTGTACACCAGGAAATGCAGAGTGAGGCTCCACTCCCATAATCCAAGCACGAGCAGGGCTCCCGAGGGCTGAGCAGGGAATAACCAGAGGCACCCCAGACACCTGACAGCAAATCCTGCTCCAGAGCAGCACAGATCAGCACTGAGGCTGCATTCCCAGAGCAGCTGCAGCCCCTGGAAGCACTCAGGTCCCACTTGGAGCTCTCACAGCAGCCACACTGCTCCCAAAGCTCTGGAGCACGGACTGGCAACAAAACATCTCCCAAGAAACCTCAACAGCGGCCACTGACTCATCCAATTATGCAGTTAAATCAACGTGGAAAAGATCCTACATCCTTTGACATCTGCTTTGCTTTGGGGATGAAGGGCCAGTTCCATTCTAAGACAGAAATCCTGCTCTTTTTAATAAACACCCCCCTCACACACACAGAATAAGAAACTAAGGCAGATTTTTAATGAACCATTCAGCAAAAGAGAATTCTCAGCTGGTTCTAGCTCTGGTAATCACAGCCCTCAACACACATAGTTTCTAGGAAAGTGTGTTTCCCAGTTACCTGAGTGGTGCAATGGTTCTGTTGAAATTATTTCTATTTAATTGCTCAGGGAGCCTAAAGCTATCCAGCCTTCAGCAAGGGCAGCACAGCCCCAGCTCTCGCCACTCTCTGCAGGGAAGTTTTGCCCTCAGTTACCAGAGCAGGTAAAACCAACACCTGGACCTTTATATTTTACAGGTTGAGGGTGACTGCTGGTTCATAAATCATTGTGCTTCTCTGAAAGTCACTAAAAACATTCAACAGGGGTCATCACAATAAAAACGTCTCTCCTTTTTTTTTTTTCCTCAGAGCACCGAGAGCTACAGAGATCCCAAAGACCACTGTGCCTTCACAGACTGCTTCCCTGCATTCCTGGAGAAGGAATAATGCCTCTTGCATAACCCCCATCAGGGCAGAGCACTTTCTAGAATGAAACGGAACCTGCAGAATCCTCCTTCCAGACCCCTAGAACACTCACACACACACACAAAGATTTTGCAGAAGATGGTGCAGGAACACAAAGGAACAGACCATTTGCCCTTAGCCCAGTGAGCAAACCCCTCAGGCTATAAAAGCACAGTGATACAGGCTTTGCTTCCCAAACTGATGAACGTTTCTCACAGACAAACAGGCATCCAGGCACTGCTTCATCCCTGTGCCACAAACCCCAGAGTATTTCTCCAGAGCCACTTTGCAAACCATTCCTCGTAAAGGGGAAGTGAGCTGAGAACAAGGGAAGGGACTGGGGGATGATATTCTGCCCCAGTGACACATTAATGCAAATCAGGGGGAGGAGAGATGCATTTCTCATTCCTTGCCAGTGCCTTAGCTGGCATCCAACCATTCAGCTGGAAGATGGGAGCCACTGAGCAGCCTGAAAATTGGAATTTTACTGGTCCAGAAGTACAGAGAGTGTAAATAGAAATACATATAAACAGAGAATTAAAGTGTTAGCTCTTCTAAGGCTGGAACAGTGCAAAAAAAAGTCACTGCCCATTTTAGACTGACTCTGTCTGAAGATGAAGAACCACTGTAAAAACCCCCCAGAATTCTGGCAGCAATTCCCACCCAGCTGGGGCTTGGGAACAAGCAGGGTGTGTAATAAGCTTTCAGTAGCTGCATTCTGAACAAATGAGTTCATTTTCACTTCACCAGGTGGAATTCAGAAATTCTCAAGACTGCCATTTGTTGTTGAGCTTTGAGATTAATATGAAACCAATTATTCCATATTTAAAAAATCAATATGTTAATAATAATAATAATACCATTTATTTGGCTTCTATTTATCCCCCCAAGATTAAATTTAATCTGTGTTTGTATTGGTTGCCTGAGCATCTAAGCAAAAAAAAAAAATCTAGAATTAGGAAATAAAATGCTGACGACTGTGATTTTCAAATAATCTTGAAAGTCTCAAAATAATCTGCTTCCAGTAGAAAGAGAGAAATGTTGATACTTACAAAGCATTAAAACATTACAAAAATACAAGCTAGCAATCATCAAAAGTTGCCTTCGCTTTTCATCCAGCATTTTATACTTTTGTGAAAATGATTTTAGAACAGCTTAAGATGCCACAAAATTGAAGAGCTACGTTTAGCTTGGACAATGGAAAGTCATACTGAAAAGCAGAAGCTTCAACATTTCCAAGAATGCTTAAACAATAAACATCTGTAAATATCTTAAACTTTATAAATAAAGTATTATGGGTGACTTTGATAAGGAAAACTTCTGCAGGCGTCAATGAACTGTATTAATGTTTTTTTCTGTTTAATCTTATGCACAAAAAAGGACAAAAATAAGCAGAGGTGCTACAGAACAAGAAACTCTATTTCTAAATGTATCTTTCTGTTTCAATCACAATCTCAACATGAGAAGCAGTTCAGACCCATTCATCCAGGTCTGTATCAGAGACAAAATGACCAAAATTCTCTTAGGATTGCCCCAAAGAACCTTCTGCACAATTCCAAGGATCAGGATGGATTTGGCTTCATTGAAAGGACGCTTTAGAACAGGGAAACACATTTAAAATGAGCTGAGATCTCCTATGGTTACCCCAGGACAGAAAAACTTAACTTTTCAAACTCTTGGGCTTGTCAGGGCAAAAATAATCTCCACTAAAACAATGCAGAAAAATATCCCAACACATGACTTGAGGTTTGGTTACGTTGGTCATGGGACAAATTTCTGGGTCTGGTCACAGGATTCTCAATTTCTTACTTGGGCTCTGGACCAGCAATTTGCTCCTGATTCAGAAGAAAAACAAACCCCAAGTGTTCTCTGTTGCACCCTCAGCAAAGTGGGAACGTTCACACCTCAGCTCTCCTGGCAGAGCTGAAACTGAAACATCCTCAGTTCACTCCTCACTGGCAGTGCCAGTATCACAGGAGCTTTTTCCAACACCAAACTTGTGCCTACACTGCTTAAAAAAAAACACCCAGAAAATTGTCATAGTTGACCCTTCGTACTCTAGACTGCCAGGAAGAAAAGAGACAGCAAAGGTGAAGCTGTCACTCCCCACTGCAGCATGAAAAATCAGGGATCTGACCATCGGGAAGTTCTGGATGAAAAAAACCTTGGGGTGCTCTTGGGGTGCCATGTTATAGCACAGCTGCATTTTCCAGGAAAATAGAAGTGACTTTGAAAAACTGGTAGTGTGAGGGATTATCCAAGGAAAGATTAAATAGTAGAGTCACCATTTGTACCCCTTGCATCACACCCACTGGGAGCATGGAAATTTGGGGTTCAAACTCCCATTTGGGCTTTCATTAGACTCTGTCAGGAACTGTAAAACACTCCCTCTGTGGGCAGAAAAACCACATTTGCTGGGGGTAAATTACATAACATCCTGAACCTCACAAATTCTTTCCATTGCAAACTTAAAACCAGAGAAGATGCTCACTGGAATTTTTGGCAAGAACAGCTGCAGAGAGCTGTTCCAGAGACTGACTTCAAGTTCCTTTGTTCCAGTTTTAAAACTGACTTTTTAATATGGATCTAACCAAACATTAGAAATTCAGAGCCTCAAGTCATCCTCTTTGGGAAAAGAGTAGATTCACTTCTCCAGAGCACTTGGATCCCAGGTTGTGGGGGAGCATGGGCCTGCTTGGTTTGGGGATTTTTCAGGGCTGGCACAAGATTCTCCTCGAACAACAAAATAGTTATAAAAGGAATTCCAGGGGCCCATTTAACAGCCAGAGTTCCTCACAGTAGGAAAAATATTCCTGTGGTCTTCATTGCATCCCTCACTTGTATTATGAAGAGGTTACAGCACTGTAACCACATTGGCCACTTAGCTTTTAGAAATAAGATAATAATTCAGATTACAAAATCAATTTATTCCCTGAAAACCAGTGAGAAACCAGGTGACAATATATATTTGATAAACAGACACCCCAGGAAGTGTTACTCTTGGAATACCCCTGCATTTCCATATAAGTTACTGTTGGTCCTTACCTTGAGAGCACAGACCTTCAGAGCTCCTCTTCTCACCACCCTGGAATGATCCACATTTACATTTCCAGAATTACCATTCCTGAATAACAGCAATGATCTGAACTGGTTCCAGAACAAAAATGCCTGCTTTACGCTAAGCTCCAAGTTTTTTGAGAGCAGTTATTTTCATTGAAATGTGTTCTCGGCATTAACTGAAATCATTTTGCGTTTATTTGATTCTGGTTTAAAATATTTCTCTGGCATTTCTCTCTCCTGCTTGCTTCTGCCCATCTTGATGGAGACCTGCAAACACATCAGGCACGAGGAGCTCACTGCAGAGTTCACTGCAGAACATCAGGGTCTCGGATGTTGTTGAAGTCGGACCAACATGACGGGTTTTATCTCTTTTTAAACACTGTAGGTACCAGGCCAGTTCTGCTTCTGTCTTTTCCAGTGCCCAGCTGGCCTCTCTCAGACAAAGACACAGCTGCCCATCGCATTCCGACTGCAGCAGTGGAAATTCCCCTGCCTGCTCTGGAAGGAAATGCTGCCAAGGCTGAAGCAGAAAGTTGTCCCTGCTGTTAGGAGCTGCCCCTGTCACACGCAGGGTGACAGAGGAGGTCCCTGCAGTGGCCCGCATGGAAATTTGGGGTTCAACCTGCTCCTCACACCTCTGGCCACCAGCCCCTGCTCCGTGGCATCTTCCAGCTGGCCCCATCCGCACCTCCAGAGCCACGGGAGCGGGAGGCTCCTGGCGGATGGGGATGGTGCAATCCTTCCTCCTCCTCCTGGGGAGCGGCTCCTGCCGTGAGTCAGGATGAGCTGACAGGGGTTCGGGAGCCTGGTGTCACCCGGGGCCGTGTGTCCCCGCGGTGTGTCCCCGGGGCTGACCTCGGGGCTGCCATCGGCTATTTAAACCTCGTTACGGTATCAGTGGCAAGCTCAAAGGAACTGCCAAGTCCGCTTAATCCCCAGCGTTCAAAACACACCTTCCAAACCCACGGCGTGTTATCTCCACCCTGCTCAAACCAAGCCGGCTGATGTTCTCTCCTCCTCAGAGGCACCTGTGCAGTTATTGCTCAGCTAACTCGAAACTGTTCCGCGGCTCAGCCCCTCTTCATTTGCACACCTTTATACTCTTTACACACCGGGAACGTCCCCTCGCTGCCCACACCGAAGGAATCCCCGCTGCACAGCGCTGTAATCTGTTTACTACGTGCCGTTTATCCCCTTTAGGCTGTCCCGAGCATCCCCAGCCGCTCAGACGGGCTCTGTGTGCTCACAGAGCCGTGTCTGTCTGCGGACCGCGGGCTGTCCTCCCCTGCCCACGGCCCTTCCCGGCTTCGCCTTCAGGAACCGATGTCAACATTCCCACATGGAAGGACTCACCTTCCACGTGTCGACCACTGAGTTCTGGCAGGAAGAAATGTGAAACGTAGATTTTATATCTGTTTCTGTAACTTAAGCGTAGCATTGAGCTTTGATCCTCCTCTGAAAGGGCCTTGCTAATATGAAAATGAAGGCACAATAATAGATCTGGTCTCTGGCTGGAAAAGCCATTCAGGCACCGTTGTTTATTTTTCCAGGGAAATTGCAGCCACAGACACTTCAAGGAATTGTAGCCACTACTCAGAGAGGTGAATTTCCCGAAAGAACAAGGAAATGGATTTACTGCACTTTTCTCACACAGTGTTTGGGTTCTTTGCAACATCCACATGGGGCTCACTGATGGGTGAAAAACCACACTGACCTCTGCACTGCAGCGTGGCTGGATCCATTTCTTCACTTCGAGGTGTTTGGGGTTTTTTCCTGTGAATAACACTGCTACACATCAAAGCAGCAGCTTGCTCTGAGCCCAGCTGTGGCCTCTCAATACAAAAACATGGTTTAAAAGAGAAGGACTTTTCCCCAAGTCCTGTAGCAACAGGACAAGGGGCAATGGTTGTAAACTGAAAGTGGGGATTTTGTATTGGATAGAAGGAAGAAATTGCTCCCTTGGAGGGTGGGGAGAAGCTGTGGCTGTCCCATCCCTGGCAGTGTCCAAGGCCAGGTTGGACACTGAGGCTGGGAGCAGCCTGGGACAGTGGAAGGTGTCACCATGGCAGGGGGTGGAATGGGATGAGCTTTGAGGTCCCTCCCAATCCAAATCACTCTATGATTCCATCTCCTGTGTGAACTCTGTGATGGCATTTTCATACAGAGAAGAGGAAAAAAAAAGAAAAAGCTGAACAAACCAACTGAATGAAACTAAAATATATTTTGGAAAAACTGGAGTAGAAATCATGGCTAAACCCAGACTGTTACAGTGAGAAGCCAAACAAAGTAAAGCACAAGTGTTAAACCACCTACTTAAACCTGGCATTACACATCCAGAGGTGCAGAAAAGTAACCACAGTACAAAGCTATACCATGGCTGCTGCTCCTCCACCAGGAAATCCTCACTTGAGCAATCCTGAGAAATCATTCAAGAAGAGGACAGAAATCCCTCAGGAGAAACCAGATCTGAACACTGAAACCTGCATCAACCCTCATAAATTACACCAGCTTTTGCAAAAACATTCCAGCAATAAACCTGCAAAGGCAACACAGAGTGTTTAGGAGGGAAAGGTTGGCAATTCCAAATCCAGTCACGGTGATCTGGCAAACAATTCTGTTGCTGAAAGCTTTAAAAATATTGCTTTCTGAACAGCTGCAATCCAACAGCTTTGGATGGGCAGACAGTGAAAAAAAATAAAGCTGTGACCTATCTCTCCTGCTGCCACTTTGACCTTTGTTTGCAATCAGAAAAGGACAGAATTTAAACCCAGCCTGGTGGCAGCCCAATAAAATCTGATCTCTTTAGGCCCCTTCTCTACATAAAATCTGCATGGAGTTCACTGTGTATTTTAGTCTCTTCAATAAAACATCAGCCAACAGATCCTAGAAGTTTTTAAATGTTAATATTAATTCCACTGCAACCAGGCAATCTGGGTTGAAATTCAGAATTGGCAATATCTGATTTGAGGGAGAAGCTCAGAAAAGAAGCTGGGAAGGGAATTTAGAGAGCTAGACAGAAAAATAATACATCATCTTGTCAGGAGTTATCTGCAACCTTTCAAACACACACCGCAAAATGGAACCGTGGAGAAAGGGCACAAATGGAAGGACATTCCAAGGAAATCAATAGGCAGGAGCAGAACATCCATTTCCCACTCTGTGCTGGCTTTAGCACAGCTGTTGCACAAAACAAGACATCAGAGAGAGCCAATTTCCCTCCAGTCAGGTTCCTCACACAAAGCTGGGAAGTTTTCAAAGGCTCCTTCCCTGTTGTTCCCCCCTCAGCTGCACAAAGATCTGACTGGCAGGACCACAGAGACTGGGGATCAGTCCAGGCCAAAAGCAAACCTCAGCAGTCAGGGCCAGAAGCTGACAAACAGGAATGGGTTTTGTTCTCGGGACAAGGTTCTAAAGAGAAAAGTTTGGGAAACCCTGAAGGAAAAGTGGGATTAATTTGATGTCTTCACCACGGCTGCTGTAAGAGGCAGGAACCAAGGGATGAGACAGCAAGGTGGAGAGGGAGCAGCTGTGTCTGCAGTGCTGACCTCCACAGGAATGAATGCCTTTATTCCAAACCTTGAGGGGTGGAGTGGGCGTCCCTCAAGCCCATCCATCTTCTGCGCTCCTTACACTGCTGTCCACAGCCCATTTCTGCTCTGGATGCCCCAATGAGCAGTTTGCTGGAAATTCTGCACAGGATCCCTGCTCAGGAGAGGCTGCAGGAGCTGAGCTGACAGGGTTTCCCCTTGTCCCTCGGGGTGTCCATTTTCCCTGGCATTGCTGCACCTGCCGGTGGGACACACGGTGCAGACAGCGAGCTCCAGAAGGGATGGACGTGCTGGCACAAGGATGGGGCACCTTCCTGCTGAGCAGGCTGCAGCCTCCCCTTGACAGAGTCAGGGAAGATGCTAAATGCACAGAAAATCAGAGTCTTCAGTTCAAACCACGCTGCCCATGGCTGCCCTTCTGTAGGGAATGGATTTGTAGAGAATCCTTAAAGCCTGACGGAAGGCTCACAAAGTGTGCATCTGTGTGCAAACCTTGAGATAGAAAATGCTGACTTGGAAATGCCATGGAATAGGACAGGCACTGGTGAGAGAGAAATGGAACTGGAAGCAAGTTTCAAATGATGGCCTTGCAAATAAGACTAGATACTTTGGAGAAATAGAGCTGTGAAACACCGACACCCTTCCCCTGACCTTACAATGACACCAGCAGCACCAGGCTGCTCCAAAGGCAGGGTGCTCATGGCAAGTCTCTCTACGAGCAGCTTCCTGACTTAATCACACAGTTACCAGCCCCTAAAGGCCTGTTTTCTGTGCTGCAGGTCCTCCTATCCAGCAAAAGCATTTTGGAAGGCAAATACTCCACAGCAGAAAGGTGTGTGAAGAGTATTCCAGTTCTGTACCAATTCAGATGGTCCTGCAGATCATTTACCCCTCAAAACATTTCCCCCAAACTGTCCCTGCTAACAAGCCTAATTACCAACTTTATTATTCTTAAAGCTTTTCTTTCCCACTTGCAGACAGGATATTTTTCACCCTGTGACTTAAAACAGAGCATTTATGCCTACAGGACTGGTCTTCCAGTTGGACCAACGCTGAAGTTATAATTTAGCACTCAAATCTGAGAAAAACATTTCAAACCTTTAGGTCAGGCAGAGGAGAAGAGGGCTACACATCACTCACAGTTTATTGCTGGTGTATTTGTTATTTTAGACAAAGAAAACCGAGTGCATTTTTTCTGTACTAGTTCAGCAGTGAACTCTCCACAGGTGCACAGGAAAAGGATAAAATACTCCTGTGCCTACAGTGAGACATAATTCAAACATTTTACAATGGCAGCTGCACCCTGGTTTCAGAGCTCAGCTTCCACTGAGAGATCCCTACAGGCAAAACCTTAGAAAGGGTATTGTTGGCAGAAAACATCATATAAGGATTGTATTAAATATTAAGTAAGGCTCTCTAAACACAATACCTTTTGATTTTCCATGCTATTGTTTTACAAGCTCACTCTTCATTTGCTGTAAGCACAGGTCTGAGCAGAACTGCACCATGCTCAAGTACAGCAGTCCTTTAGTTCCTGTCAGTTATTCAAACCAAGTCCATTCATTGAAATGACTCCCAGTTAGATCTCCCCTGAATATCAATAAATACACAGAGTCAGTTCAGTACAAAATAGGAGGCACAGGCAAATGCTGCAGTCAGTTATTTCTCTGAATGCTCAAGGTTAATGAAATCAAGCAGACATTTACAGAAATCATATCATTTGGGGGCTTTAGGAACTCATTACTCACAGTTGTAATCCATTTTCCTAATCCAGTGATTGGTATTGAGCAATAAAACATTTTGGTCATCTGCTGCAAAAATAAGTGATTCTTTTATTTGCTGGTACTGTAACAACTGAAGTAATGCACAGCTAAATTAAATTATTTGGGGCCTAGCATAACTAGCCTCATTTGGGACGTTTCCCATTTTTAACCAGTGAACTCTGATATCCCTGGTATGAAGATGGATCTGGAAGCACTGTGCACTTCTGCATTCAGCCCTGCCAAGCACAGACTGTCTGTGAGAGTTCCAGGAGGTTTTCTGCACCACAGTGCTGACATTTCCCTGCAGATGATGCTTGGGTTTCATCATCGAGGCACTGGCAAAATCAGAGCTTATGCTCACACAGCAAACTTCCTTCTCCATCACTTCATCCAAAGCCTGCCCTTTGCAGTCCCACCTGCTGTCCCCAGGACAGGGGGATTTTCTAACTCTGCCCATCCCCACTTCCCCTGACAAACCTCAAATTCATTTCCATGTTACAACCAAGTTCGTGGAGGGGAGGGAACTCACAGGTTCTTAGGTCTGACAACTGTCCTGAATATTTGAATCCCTCCCTGGGTCTGATGAGAGGGAACACGAGTCATTAGCATGGATACTGATGGAAAAGGCTCTCAGAGGTTCTTCCAAGCAATTTCAGAAGCTGCTTTGCTTGTAGAACAACTTGTTCAGCCACAAGTTTATGTGAAATAACAGCTCTGTCAAGCCAGCACACTGAGAATAAACCACAGATAAAAATACAAAAGAAACAGAACTACTATTGAAATGTTCTGAATGCTTCTCTCATGAGTTGAAAGACAATAATGTGATTGGTAACAGGCAAACTCTGCCTGGAGCTTCAGCAAGTTAATTTAAGCCAAACATCTCCTTTAGCTTTGGTTTCAATGGACAAGACTCTGCTCAGCTGCAATTTGAAGCACTCTGTTATCTTGTTTAGATTTTCCAGACTGGTTTAACCATCCCTAATGAATATTTGCCTAATTAGCCTTTAACTCTTCACTGAGAATAGGCCTGATATGAGGTAATGAAAAATCTACAGTATCAGAAACCCAAGCAAACCCTCTGTGTCACCTGCTCCTTCCCCCACCAACTTTCATGGTGTTCAGAAGCACCAACTGTTTTCAGCTCATGCTCAAAAGGAATCAATAAAATTAAGGAAAAAAAAATCCCCATCACTGCTCATCAAGACCAAACAAAGGAAGAAAATTGCTGAGCAGCAGCTGTCACCAAGTGGGAGCTGAGAGAAGAAACCACCAAGACCTTTTAAAGTCTCCTTCTTCAGGAAAATCCCTCTCTCCTCTCAAAGATGTTTTCTCAGCCTTTTGAACTCCAAATAACTGCATGACAACTTATCACTATGTTCTCATCTACCAGTCCTTCCCTGGGGAGCCTGTCAAAGGCTGGCATCACAGAAATCTTTGGAAGCTGCCTTGAAAGCCCCTCCTGCCCAAACACAGCCTCGCTGCCCTCAAATGGGGACGTGAACCTGCTGCAGGTGTGAACACAACACCTGGGCCTGAAGGTCTCCTCCCAGCCCCTAAGATAAGCTCAGGTGGCAGCACTGAAGCCACTTTGGGACGAATTCTGCTGTTTACAACCTCGTTCCTGTCTATTAAAACAAAAATGGCATTAACAATGGTGCCTGGTGGAGTTACAGCACTTTGCTAAACAAGCTTTTGCTTAATAATTCATTCTATTTTAGCTGGTTGATGTTTAAATCAACTTCCAGTAAAACACTCAGACCTCAAGGCTGGGCAGGTAATTCAGAAAGCATTCCTTAAAAAAACCCAAAACTTTTAGACATATTTATAAATATAAATACACACACAGCCAAGAAATGTTTGGGGAATGTTAAGAGTGCAAAACTCAGTGCTCAAAGTTGGCCAAGCACAGTTATTCAATATTCTCTTATACATTACCTGTGCTCAAAGCATCATAAGGTATTGCCTATCCTTGTCCATGCTTCTCATTTTCAAAAATATCTGCTTACATAAATACACAGTTCTTCAAAAAGATATTAAAATCAGCTTTATAGAATTCCCAGTTCTGTCTCCAACACACATTCTGGGTTTTCCCTTTTCTGTCATCTACTGGCCATGCAAAACTTGGATTAAATTGGATTTTGACAACTGTGCCATTTTTTAAAATTCAATTTCTAGTTAAATCTTCATAAGCATGAGAAAGAGACTTTTTTGAAAGGCAAATAAAGAGAAAAGTAAAACACGAGATGAAATGTGACACTGGAAGAATGTGTATTACCATTTGCTTGAGCTCCTGAGAACTGTCTGAGTTAACTGAAGCAGAACATAAATACAATCAAGGTCAAAGAAAAGAAAAAAGATTCATCTGCTACCTCTGTAATAAAGTATATTCTCAAAGGCTGTAGTCTGAATTTGCATCAAATTAAATGTCTCATCTGGAGAATGGCCCAAAAGTCCATTATTATTTGCCTGGTTGGTTTTCCACAGGTTTTTTTCCATAGCTGAAATGCATGTGGTAGTGATATTTTTTTGTCCAGAAAATACTGTTGAAAAGAAATAACTTTAGAAAGGTATCAGATATCAAGCTCATGCATGTTTTAAAGGTAATTAGAATTTTTTTTGTCTTTACTAGGAATCTATTATATATATCCAAACATTCAGAAAAGGGTAAAAGCCAAGAGCAAACACATGAAAAGGCTTGGATGGATTTCACACTCTGTGTGGAGCTTTGGAAGATCTTCACATGCAGAGAAGTGAAGAACACATCCAAATCGTTCCTCAGGGTTCCACTTCACCGAAACAATCAAGTTTCAATCAACAGCTTTAAAGGGAAAAGGAGTCCTTCAGCACCTGAGAAAGGTCTTCAACAGACCAGAAATTCCTAAGAATTCCCAGTGCATCTCAGGATGGAGGCTGCACCGATGTCCCAGGAGCAAACCCTTCATTCCCTCCCTCAGTGCCCAAAGGCTGGTGACTCTGTTTGATCCCATCTTTGCCACATTCTTGGCCCCACAAGGTCCAGCCCCTTCCTCTTTGCTGCCATCCCTTTCCAGGCAGGATTTATTTCACGTGCAGACCGCACGTGTCACACACACAAACACCAGCACAGGGGCACAGTGGGGCTGGAAACAACATCCAAACAGGCCCAGCCCCTCCAAGCCAAACCACTGCACAAATTTAACCATTATCATGCAAAAGCTGCAGTGAAAGGCACTGGGCTCCATGAACAGTGAGAGACATGACGAGCTTTTTAGGAAGCACATGAAATGAACTCCAGCCATGCTGGTTCTCCTTCATGTACAGATAAACCTAAAGTACAGAGTTATTTCCCTCTCTCTCCATCCTCCAATTTCTTTAACACAGGTTTTTTGTTATGGGTAACCTGCAGACCTGTCACTCAGAATTATTTTGGCTATTTTTGCCAAGATGCACTGAACACATCCATGTCCAATACCTCATCTAGTGTAGCTGCACTACAAAGATAATTGAGGTTAAATAAAAATAATTTAGGTCGAAACTCTGGAAAACAGAGGTGATTGAAAAACCATGGCATAACAGTTAGTAAATGATACACGAAAATAAAGGGTGAAATGCTTTAGCTAGACCTACTTAAAAATCATATAAAAATAAGCAATTCTAATAAATTCAGGTTTGGGAGTTTTTTCTTTAACCTCTGATTAATTTACTGGTCATGACCCTAATTATTATGTAGGACACTGCCAAGTGCTGTCAATGACATCTATTCCTTTGTAGCACATACTACTGCTCAAAATCTGAGATATCTCAGAATGAATGAAGGTTTTGGGGAGGCCACAGGGTTAATGGGATCACTTAAGAAAAATATTCTGACTCAGTTATCATTAGGATTTCCACTTTTACTCAGCTTTGGGGACATTTTCTCCAGAACAGGATAGAACTGTTTAGGTTGGAAAAGCCCTCGGAGAGCACTGAACCCCAGAGTTATCACCACCTCACCATGTCCCCAGGTGCCACATCTAGATGTGTTTTGAAGATGACCAGGACTGGTGACTCCACCATTTCCCTGGGCAGCTGTCCCAATGTTTGACCACTCTTTTAGTGGCTTTTTTTTCTCAATTCCCCACCCTGCCCCTCCCCTGGCCCAGCCTGGGGCCGTTCCCTCTCCTCCTGTCCCTGTTCCCTGTTCCCAGAGCCCGACCCCCCCCGGCTGTCCCCTCCTGGCAGGAGTTGTGCAGAGCCACAAGGTCCCCCCTGGGCCTCCTTTTCTGCAGGCTGAGCCCCTTGCCCAGCTCCCTCAGCCCCTCCTGGGGCTCCATTCCCTTCCCCAGCTCCCTTCCCTGCCCTGGGCACCCCCAGCCCCTCCAGGTCCTTCTTGTGAGGGGCCCAGAAGTGCCCCAGGATTTGGGGTGGTGCCTCCCCAGCGCCAGCACAGGGGACAATCCCTGCCCTGCTCCTGTGGCCTCTCTATTGCTGACCCAGCCCGGGGGCCACTGGCCTCTTGGCCACCTGGGCACAGCTGGGCAGGTGCCCAGCTGCTGTGCCCAGCACCCCAGGGCCTTTCCCACCTTTGGAGCTGCTCACCCCCAGCCTGGAGCTGCAGGGATTGGTGTGACTCCAGTGCAGGAGCCGACTCTTGTCCCTGACAGTGCTGCCCTCAGCCCACGGAGCCAGGCTGTCCCCCTCCCCCTGCACAGCTCCCTGCCCTCCAGCAGCTCTGGGTCCCCTGGAAGGGCAGCAAGCAGGGAAAAGGACACAGTGCCGAGGTCTGTAGGAAATATTCCCCCCCAGAACGATCTACTGGTGCCATCTCTCAGTCCCAGCAGCAGGAGTTACAGGCACACAGCTCCAGCATTGCCACCAATCCTGACATTCCCTTCTGCTGGCTTTTACCCACACCACCCCACTAAAGGCACCAGGAACCCACCCAGCACCACACCCACCAGTGGCTTTGTCAGAATTCCTGCAGGAACCCCACCAAGCCCCCAAAACACAGTTCAAAATATTCTTTGCACAACTCTGGCAAACCATTCTACAGCATCATACCAGGCCACTTCCCCTTGATTAGAAACATTTGCTCAGATGAGGTTCTTTTGAGTTGCAAGTACATTACCTGGTGTCAGGGAATGATGCATGCATACAGATTTTTAATAAAATAATTAACATTTTGTGCATAAGATAGTATTTCATGTTCTAGACCAAGATGTCAGTCTGAATCCTAGGCTGCACCACACTTTCCATGCCTCAGTTATTCAAATATCAAATCCTTGTCATGCTGCAAAAAACAGCTGTTTGAGAAGAATCATTTTTAAATGATAAATATATTGATTATGGTGACTAAACCACTAAAGGTCAGATTATATTTCGTCTGTTAAAAAATACGGGGATTTATCAGCTCTTTTTATTTGTAAGCAATGTTTAGAAGGTCTGAATGTGCAAAAATCTGTTCTTGCAGCTAACAGAGAGTTGATGGATAGGATCTAACCATGTCCAGAACAACAGGTATGTTGATAAAGACTGGAATGCATCCCGGAGTTTGGTGGCAAGGGAACGATTACAGTCCACTGGAGAAGAGTCAAAACATTGTTCTGACAATTTACGTTAAATTTTGCTCCCAGATTTCTTTTTCTGCAGGTAGAGGCACTACCAAAAAACACCAAACTTATGATGCCAAATTTTTGCTTTGCAAGAATTATCAGAATCAAGGAAGTGCTATTTGCAGAAAATCCTTTTCTTTGGACGTTCTTTACACATTCCCCTTGCAGCTGACCTTTCCCACCGGCCCCAGACTGAGGAGCACATGCCTGTCACCAGCACATAATTTGAGGACAAGCACTTGATTATTCATGATATTTCCAAGATGCAGGACTGCAGGACTGCAAGACTGTTTTCGCTTGCAAAACGTTTTTGTGCAGCTCTTGAACCACCCCTTGCTGCATTCTCCTAATCCTCTCATCTCCCCATCCCTGCAAACTTACTCAAGGACATCCTGGAGCAGCACTAATGCAGCAGTGCTCACACCATCCTGGGGAACCTTCCTTTATGCAGGGCTGCACATTTCCTATGGGAAGTACAGTTTACTGGGATTTCAGCTGGGCCTGCCTGCCTTTAGAACCAACAGGAGCCTTTTTGGCGTTTGCTACGTGACAAAATTCCCGGCCGGGAGCTCTCGTTTGTGACGGAAGATGGAACAAACAACAGCAGCCTACATTTCCCCACCTTCTTCCTGGCTGCTTTGCATTTTGAAGAACAAATCCAGCCATTCCAGCCTCCCATTCCGTGCCAGTGGCTCGGGAGCTGCCCAGCAGCCCTGCCCTGCCCGTGGCACCCCTTTGCCCTGGGCAGCCCAGTGACTCCCGGCGTCCTTGCCCTGCTCTTGCTGGCCCTGCTCTTGCTGGCCCTGCTTGGCACAGCAGCTCCCGGCCACAGCAGGAAGGTCCTGGCACGGCCACGGCCGCGGGCTGTGCCAGCAGGGGCTGTCAAAGCCAGCCCTGCAGGGCCATGGCAAAGCCACCTGCCACCAAGAACCCCTCTGGGCATCACCTTGTCGCCCCTGCGCCTTCCCCAAACACTCCTCGAGCTACAGTCCCAAAGCTCTGCTCGGTTGTTGCCACACACAGCAAGTGCTCACTTCAACCACTGGGAAAAGCTGTGTGCAACTCTTCCCAGAAAAATCCAAGTGTGGTAGGAAAGGCAGAATTTTTACCCAAACCATCCATTTTAGTGGTTTTATTATGAAAATAAATCTTACCGGTAAGATTTTTTTTTTTGACCATTATATAAAAACTCCATAAATAAATAGCTCAGTATTAAAACCAGGAAAAAAAAGATGCGGATTTATTTCACGTCTCTTGTTTCGTCCCATCGTCAAAATATCACAGGGAAACCAAGCTCTGGGTAATTTTACACCTGATTTACTTAGAAATGAAGTCTTTTTGAGAAGCACTGTTAACCATTTTCAGCCCCTGAAGTCACGGGACAGGCCAGTTCTGCAAACTGCACGCAGTGATGGAATGAACACGCAGAAAGAACCGCATTGAAGCCTATTTCTGGAAAATGGCTTTTGATCGTGGATTTTAGACTGAACACAGGGTGGGCTGAAATTATATTCCAGCTTTGTGAACATCATATGAAACATTTAACAAGGATTCTGCAACCTTATTACCACATTTTTTTGTAAGAAAAGGCTCCTCTTGTCTAATGAGAGGATTGATAAAGCGCATTTCCAATCGCACAGTGACATACTTGGGGGGGGTTGAAATGCTCCCAGTTGTAAGAATTGGTTCTGCAGTAAAACAGCCCTTCCATCTATGAGCAGGAATTTGCTCACAATCCAGACCATCTGGGCAACGCTCATAGCACCAGAGTTTCTGCATCAATTATCCCTGGGGAAATACATAGATTTCTAATCATCTATTGCTTCCTTTTGAACCATACATAAGGGATTTATGAAAAGGATTTTTCAGGCACGCCATCAGCCAGAGAGCTTTAGAGACAAATATTAGCTTCTGCAAAAGCATTTTTACACTACTTGGACACTCACAAATGCAATCACTCCCTCCTGCCAACTCTCAGATTATTACGTAATAGACCCAAGCTTTTACATTTATTCAGTATACACAACTGTGGTTCAATTTGGCACATTTCTGGTTTTTAAATATGAATAAGAATGCTTCAAAGACTAAAATGGAGTTGGGAAATATTTATACAAGAAGCTGAGTATGGATTAAAATTGCTTGGCTTCGAAAGTAAAATTAGATGATGTTTAATTTAGCTTATTTATGAAGTTGTATTTGTTCAATTTAAATACGTAATCTCCTCTGAGGGAGTTCAGCTTTGCAAAATGATAAACTGTTCCTATATTTCTATTAGTTGTGATTTATTCTGATTCATTCCTTTGTTCAAAAATGCTAATGAAAGCAGATGATGCCGAAGAAGATCCACAAGCAACAACCAATACATCCATCAGTCTGAAAACCAGGGAGAGGCTGCTCCACACAGTCAGGCAAGAAATCCCAGACAAAGGATTTCTAGGGAGACACTGGCTGTGGAGAAACCCAAGCACAGGCTGAACCAGCACAACCTTAATTCTCAAAACTCATCTCAGAAAGAAGACACACAGCACATTTCCCCCGTCCCCTGGGGATACCTCGGGGGATGAACGCTCCAAACCAGCTCTGCTGGGCTCTGATGGGGAGGCTCCAGGGGGGAAGAGCTGCCCGAAGCTCTTACTTGATGGGGATTGCAGGGGGGGATGAAGGACACATTGACAGCAGCTCTGCCACTCTGGATGTGTTCTGAGAAGGCCCCAAAGAGGTTTTGCCATCAGCCCTGCGGGTTGGGAGCGGTTGATTTGCCTGTCCCCCGTTGTTGACGTGTTTACTCCGCTCCTTGGGCCAGAGCCTGGCAGCGCTGGGCTGTCTGCAGGGTGGGGAGCAGAGCTGGGCCACAAAACCCTTCTGCCATCGCTGCCTCCCACTGCTGCCCCCAGAAACTGCCACACAAACACCCCTGGGGCTCGCCAGGGTCAAGCCCTGTCTTTGACCCGTGGACAAGAGAATTTGCCACTGATAGCAGAGATCCTCAGAAATACCTTAATTACAGCGAGGTTTTTTCCATCCTCCACGGGGACTAAAAAACCTCCAAAGTGCTGCCGCTGCTCTGCATATTTTTTCCTTACAAGGCTATTTCTTAAGGGCAGACATGGAATATCCCACCTTCTGCCTTTCCCGTGGAAGCTGATGGATCATCAGTTTGAGTCATATAACAATATGGTTTGCGGGGATAATAAATAATAATATTAATAATGGGTTTGAGGGGATTCCCTATTTCTGTTGCTTTGCTCTCCTCACAAAGAGGTCAAAAAGAGTAGGATCTACTCCCTCTTCCTTCCTGAACTGAACTAAAAACAACTTCATGGAGCCTTTGTGGCCATCACCACAGATGCTTGGGGCTCCGTGATTTAATGGAGCACGTGGTTCATTCCCTGGTCTGTTCAGTCCTTTGCAGGAATGAACTGCACAGCTCCCAAGAAGAAATTTTTATCCCAAGAAATCACAAGCATTCCCGTATTTGTTTTCTTACTGCTGTGGTAGAACTTGGGTGCTGCAAAAAAGCAGAGTCATGGGAGAGAAAGTCACATCCACACAAAATTTTGAATTAAGTAAGGCCTAGAGCTTTGAGGTTCTGTGTTCACTACAGAACAAACACAAAAGCCAGGCCAACATGGAAATGTGCAGCTGCTCCTGAGGGTAACTCCTGAATAGAAATATCTGGCAGCTGGAAGGAAAGTTTCTGGAGAGCCAGCTGTGAGGTCAAACAAGAATTACTGAGGAAGGGAGTGGATCTGGTGTGTGGGAGGCAGTACAAAATTGGTATTGTTTTCAAGTGAACCACTGCGAGATTAACTTTGAATGGAATTAAACTCCACAGTGCACCAAAGAGCAAGCAGGATTTTAGAGCAACTTCCCTCCATTTGGGTGCTTTTAGAGATGCACATGTGTGTACACAGGCAGATATGGATCTTCTTCTCCATGTGCAAGGGTTGATCCCTTCCCTAATCCAGCACTGGGCAGAACTCTTCCCAAGCCTCCCTGTGAAATGTGCTCTCCTTCGGGAACCTTTGCACTTTGCAGGGTCAGTGTGAGCACTTCCAGCACTGCCCTCCCACTTTGATTTGCTGCCACTGCCACAACCCCGGGTCACGCTCTGCCTACAGGCAGCAGGGTTACTTCCCTGGATGGGATAAATCCAGCACAGAGGCTTTCCAGAGGATCCCAGCCCTAATCTGCTTTGATTCCCAGGGCCCACAACAGCACTGAGCTCACCAGGACTGTCTCCCACTATAAATTGCCTTCTTTAAAAGGAATATGTTTGGATGTTTCTAGTTACTTTAACTTTGTTCTTTCACGGCATTCTAGCTCAGGTTTACTTTAAATACTGTAATTTTTCTTCTCTCAGGGTTTGACAATGAAAGCTCAGAAAGCACTGCTACTTACCTGATTGTTACTAAAAAATTTAACATGTCCTGTATCTGCAGCTTTCATCTGCTCCAGATAAGATAAAGGAGGGGAAAAAGATTTCCTTAGGAGGAAGCTGGACCCAATTAAGAAATTATATGTTAGTTTTCTCTAACAAGTGGGAAAAAAATCCCCAAAAATACTTCTTTGGCAATATTTTTCAAGATCCCCTCCTAATCCAAAAGCAGATATGTAAATGAGGCTTGTACGTTAAGACCTCGTGCACTCAATTTTAAGTCTTAAAAAGGCTCAAGAAAAAAAACACTTCAGATGTCTTCCATTTTCCCTTTCATTCCTTTCCATCCTCAGTTCTGGTACCAGAATCATGTTTTCAGATTAAAACTTCCAAGAGTATTTCTAAACTAGAAAAAGGAGGACAAGGGCAGGGAAGAGGACACAATTTATTATCTTTTCACATTAGAGGTACAGGGAACCTTAATGATATACCAAGCTATAAACCCTGTAGCTAGCGCTGTATTAATCATCTGTCTACATGAGAACTCCGATAAATATATAATCCCATTTCTGCACTGCAGATTTTATATGTGCCTTCCTCAGATTGCCGCTTCTTTTTTCATTATTTTGTAAACATTGCTGGAGGGGAGGATCCATCCCAAGGTAGGGAATGGCATCCTAACTGGACTGGCTTCAACTGAACAGCCACATTAAGATTTATAAGAAGATAACCAAAGCAATAGGCAGCATTTCAAGCTTTGCAGCAGAGAGTCCCCTTTTTTTTTTTTTAACAGTCTGAGCACAGTTTGTCTCTCTCAAGACATTCTCCCTTCTCCAAGGTCAAGTCTGTTGCCAGCCACAGGCAGCAGCTGGCCCACCCAGGCTTCCCCCAGCTTGGGGATGAGCCAGGTCCCACCTGCATATCCAAAACACTTCATTTTAGACAGGCTCCAGTGGTCCCTATCCATGTCTCCTCTTGTCGTGTCACATTCCTGGCAAAATACACATTCCCCTTCTGTGTCTTCCCAACTTCAGCCCAAGCATGTAAATAAATCCAACCCCTCCACGTTCTGTACCTATCTCTGATATTCAGGCACCACACAGGGCAGACAGAGATACACAGTCCTATTTCAGATGAACCGAAACAAGATTGAAAACCAAATAAACCAAAGATTCTGCCAACAGCAGTGCAAACCCGCCAACACAGTGCCCTGGGGACAACACAACTCCCCACAAACACTCGGCATAAAACACCACCCCAAAACCTCCCTGCCCTGAGGGGGAGCTCTTCATGCTGCAATGGAAGCAATGGAAGTACCAGGGCAGTGCTTTTGTGTTCCTTCAGGTCAGCCCAAGACACGCAGGGCACCCCCTCAGCCTTTCCCCTCCATGCCAGGAGCCCTGTCCTGCCTGGTGCAGGGTGATGCAGTGTGGGGATGACAGAGGCCCCAAGTGCTCGGTGAGAGCCACAAAAATAACCTGCAGAACCAAGAGCTTGCCCCCAAGAAAGCTGAGAGGTGTCTTGCATGGGAATTGGGCACCTCATTCCTCCCGTAATGCTCCTGCTCCAACAGTTTGTTTTCCTGGCATTTTCAGCCATCTTATTCAGCACTGCTGATTTAGCACTACCATTTCATCCTGCAGTTCTCTGCATAACAATCACCACGACAGCATTACAGAGACAACCAGTCCTACCATAATGCAAATGTCCTCCATGGGTACTGCAACAATTTGCATTGCATCTCAGGAACCGTCTGCAATTCCTGTTGGAATTTCCCAGGTTAGCTCAACTCCTCAGAAATAGGTATTGCTTCAAGCACCGAGGGAGGGAGGATTACAATCTGGTGTCATTGTGAAAAACACCACGAAATCATCATTTCATTGTAATTGCATTTTGCTGGTCCCTTAATATCAAACATCATTTGGAGGTATTTTTAGAACAACGTGCGAAACGTTCATTACAATGCAGGCAGAGGAAAGGGACATGGGAAGCCTGCAGTGCAAATTGAGCAGCTGTCCTCAGCCAGGACAACAGCTCCTTCTCAAACTGTCTTGCAGAGGACACAGATCAATGCTGCCTCCTGACATCTGGGATTGCACATTTCCCAAGGAGACTGGAAGGGTTTGTTGATTACCTGTGTGACACAAGGTGCTCCGCTGTGAAAGACGAGGCAGATCGGTGGCAGAGCATTTTATTGTGCCTCATCAGCACCCGGGGGGGGCCAAGGTTAGTGAGATGCTGAGCACGACCATTGCAATGAATTCATCCAGCCCCAAGAGAAGCAGAGCACGTGCCAAAGAGCCACCAGCACGCTGCGAAGTGTCACTCTTCCCTCAAGGCCCACTGAGGCACAGAAAGCTGCTGACAGAGAGTGTGGCTGGCAGGGCCTGTGCTTGGAAGGCTGAGGTAGCCAAGGGAACAGGGATAGAGATCCCCCATTCCAGTCACAGGTGACAGATGGCTTCAGTGCAGAGTGCAGCAGGTCCCAGAACGTGTGTGAGGCTGCAAAGATGGCCCAGACTGCTCCACTCTCCTGCACGAGCCTGCTCCTTGCTGGATCCAGCCTCACTGGGTTGGCTGCAGCTTGTGAGAATACCTGGACTAAAAACAGCGGAGCACGGAATTACTGCAGAGGGATGAGACAGCACCAGCAAAGGGACTGATCATGGCAGGGGTTCTGCCCAGACTACTGAGATTGGGAAAAATGAGGCTCCTTGAGCTGCAGGAGGAAGACGAGGCTGAACAAAGACGTGGTCTCCGAGAAAACAAGGGCACCCAGGTTAAAAAAAGCGGAGATTGGACAGAAGACCAAGGGGAGTTTGGAAAGACAAGTAAGGGCAGACCCTGGAATTCTGAGATGCACGGAGACAAAAGCTGGGGGCATGCCTTGGACAGCCTGTGTGTGAGGTCAAGTAGGGTAAAAGCCCAAAACTTGTTGGATCTTGAATAAGCTCCATCACCCAATCCCAGTGTGGGCTGTCATTCCCTGCCTCACCTGTGGGAGCTGGTGGGAATTGTCATATGAGACTTTAGCTGGGGGATACAGAAGGAGGAATCCCAAATCCCTTTTAAAATGCTGCATCTCATCCTAAACTGTGGTCCAAAGTCTACACGGATTTATACCGGGGAACACAACCCAAACCAGAGCACAGAAGATAACTTATCAGACCGAGACAGCACTTGTCTGAGTCAAAATCTCCTCAGACAGAGTGTGTACACCAGGAGTGTCATTTTCTCCAAATGCCCAACTAATTTCCAGAGGTCAGGAGCTGGGAAGGTCAGTGAACTGGACAGGCGAGGATGACAGAAATAGCTCCTTGCCCAACATCTCACAGATAAGCATCTTCCCTATCCTGTTTCCTCATTCTGTGTGACAGATTTTTCAGCAAGATCCAAACCAGATTGGACTAAATCTCATTTTATTTTTAATTCATTTCATATGGTTTTATTTTTAACTCGCTTTAATTGAAATGCAGCGAATGAAATTATCAATTGAAATTACTTCATCAGCTGTGAGTCTTCATTCTTTAATATATAAAATAAGCTCTCAGTAAATCTGAATCACTGATTTTCCTGTTTCATCCTCAACCCCTGGGATGCTGATGCAATGCATTGGGCATTCAATATCACAAATTCCACACCCTCAACCATAAATGTATTCAGGATATTGACCAATTTTTGGCATTTTTTAATAACACAGCGCTTCAATTCTGGGCTAAGCCTTGAAATCTCAGTTCCAGCTCTAATCGTCTCCTTCCAAGGGATTTCTTTCGATGCAATAGCCAAGTGTGGCATTAATGGCCTGGAGGAAGGAACAGAGCACCCTGTGCAAGGGCAGGGACTGGGCAAACGGGGAGGTGTGGTGGTGCCACCAGGTGGGTGAGCTGCCTCCCAGAGGGAGCAAGGGGCCAGGAGGAATCCCGGGATGGCCGACGAAGGGAAAGGCAAACTTGTGCCCCTGAGGCAGGACAGGCTGGGGGCCAGCTGGCTGGGAAGCAGCTCTGCAGGAAAGGCCTTGGGGCTCCTGCTGGACCCACAGCTGAGCAGGAGGCAGCAGCGTGTCCTCGCAGCACAGGGCTGCCTCCCTTGCCACCAGCACTGCTGGGACATCCCAGTGCTCCTGCCTGGGCTGGGCTCCCAGGACAACCTGGGCTTCCTGGAGAGAGTCCTCCAAAGGCGTGCAGAGGTGAGGAAAGGACTGGAGCACCTGACAATGCAAGTAGGAGGTTCAGAAAACAGGGACTGCTCAGCCTGGAGAGCAGAAGGCTCAGGGGGACCTTATCAATAAACAGCTGATGGGAGAAAATGAGGAAGATGGAGCCAGACTCATCTCAGCGGTGTCCGGTGAAAGGCAAAAAGGCAAGGAGAGCAAAGGTAGAAAATTCCATTTAAAGGTCTAAAGCTGTGAGGGTGGCCAAACACTGGCACAGGGGCCCCAGAGAGGTTGTGAAGTCTCCATCCTTGGGGATACTGAACACCTGATTGGACATTGCCCTGCCACAGGTGACTCCACTTGGGGCAGGAGGGCTTGGGCTGGACCATCTCCAGAGGTAATTGCCAACCTCAACTACTCTGTGCCTCTGAAATCAGCTGCTTGCTCCAGCAATTTCACCTTCACCGTGGGGGCAAAGGAGACTAAAGATAAAACATGCACAGACTCTTCCACAGAAACCCCAGTTTTACTGCTGGTCCTCTTGTAGCTTTTCCCATTAACTGTTTCTAGGATTCTCTGAGAGCCTGCTGCACAATCCTCAGACACTTCAACTGTGCCGTGAATATTTTACAAACAAGGAAAAACATGTTACCAGCAGGATGAACTTGTTCATACACGGCGTGGTAGAAGGGAAGTATTTTGTAACTTGGTTACCATTTCCCAACTCTGCCAACTGTGGTACCTGAGCAGGAATTCCACATCCCTTCCCAGGCTCCGTATTTCACTCGTCTGCAGCGGCCAGAGGGAACACGTCCTGCCTTTTACAGAGCTGACAGCCTCTTAAATTTATTAAAATATGCCTCGTTCCCAACCCTTCTCTTATACACTGGTTCTTTTTCTTCAACTGCAAATCTCCACGTTTAATGCAAAAATCAAGGCTACTTACCAAAAATACAACAGTGAAACCATGCTTTTTAACCTAACCATGAGTAAAACCAGTAAAACTTGAACCAAAAACCCTACAGCTCTTAAAATGGTACCGTATGCTCACATTTCCCACAAAAGCCCACCAAACTTTCAAATAAAGATTACAACAAAACGCCACTGACCCCCTCCGTTGTTTTAGGAGTGAAATTAACGCCTCTATATTTATATAACCTCCACAACGCCCTTTATTTATCTCCATCGGCACACAGAAAAGCATCCAGCATGCGGAGCAGCGGCTACCTAGAGAGAGAGAGAGACCGTTCTCTTACGCAACTGCTCCACTAAGGATGTGTTACCTTGGAGCTGGGGAGGCTGGATCCCGCGGAGCATCCCTGCCGGGCGCGCTGCAGGGCGGCCGGGCTGGGGCTGGGGGCTGCCCGGGGGCTGGGNGGCTGCCCCGGGGGCTGGGGGCTGTCCGGGGGCCAGCCCGGCCTGCAGGAGCTGCAGAGGCTCCGGAGCTATCCCGGCACACGGAGGGAGCTCTGCTGCTCCACCGGCACGGCCAGGGAGGCTCCATTCAGAGCGGAGTCATCGCTCCCTGCCCGCCCCAGCACGAGAAGGAGCCCACAGAGGGGCTGGCCGAAGCTTTAGCATCATATTTTTAATAGCTAAATGAAACAAAACCACCTCTCGAAACATTAGCTGGTTTGGGGGTTTTTAACCCCTTTTTCAACTGGCACGTTAAAATTAATCAGAAATGTGTAATTTTAATCATGGGCGGAGGGAAGGTTGACATTTGATCAGATAATGTGTCATTTGAAAGTAATTAATCAGAGCAGTACTTGCTAAATTCCAGGGAACTGTAACATCCTTCACTGTGTCTCCTTGAAAACAGAATGAAAAAACCTGGCAAAAGGCAGCTTATTCTCTACAAGGTTTATATCAGTCAGATTAATCAAATGAACCACTTTCTTCCCTTCAGAACATGATTTTAGGTGCAAGCTGTAAAAGTATTTCCATTTCTTAAAGGAGGTGGGGTCCATTTAGAGAACCCCCACTGCTGGAGCCCTACTGCAGTGCCATGGGCTCTCCCTGAGTGGGAGAGGGAGATGCAAGGTCAAGACTTCCACATTTATTCCAAAACGTAACAAGGAGTTACTACCTACACAGCTGGCATTTGACAACGTGAACTGCAGGATGAAATTAAAAAAAAAAAAACAGCAAAAACACTTAACATTTTCACGTTAGCAGGATGTATGCTCGCATTGTATTGCTGTATTCAGACAGGAAGATGTATAAATATATATTTAGTAGGATTCAAAAGAATGTTACATCCCTAATCCAACAGCACTGGGAAAGATAAGCTGTACATTTGAAATGCTGGGCTAAAACGAAAGGGGAAAAGAAAATGTTTCCAAGCTGTTTCCTAGAGACATGGTATGAAATTTAAAAGGAAAAAAACACTCACAAAAGTGATTTCATGGCAGCTCTTAGAAGAACAGTATGATACCTAGTTCATCATTACCACGTCTTCTGCAACCTGGAATCCTGCTGGGAAGCATGAAACTCTTCCAAGCTGTTCCAATATACATGCATGCAACCTTTTTATATATGCAGAAAGCATGAGGAATGTCATGCAGTTTTGATTTGCAGCAGAGAGGAAAATTGACCTTTTCCATGAAAATGAATGTATATTTAGCATTGATGCGGGCCAAAATCAATCCTCTATCGAATGAAGACAGATACACAAAAAGGATGAAAAGAGGGCACACAGAGAAAAAAAAACAGAAGGGGAAAACCTTCATGCTGCATTGCTCTACACAACTTATCCACAAGAGCCTTATTTTATTGCCTTATTCACAAACTTACGCATTTTACCAGCACTACAGGGAAAATATGAACCACCTCTTCACAGGTAGCAATTTGGATTAAAATGAGAGGAGCATGAACAAAGTAAAAGCTGTCTGTGATCAAAGACCTGCTGGATACCTGAGTCAAACAGTTATTCCAGAGCGAGGTACAAGAGCCAGTCATGCATATGGATGACCTCTCACAAATTAAATACTAATCAGGAATGCATCTCAGCAGTAAAAAAAACATGTGGACTGTGAAGTCGATCTGTAATCCCTTTTCCAGGCAAATACTAACAAGAAACCCTCGTTATCAGTTTCATACCACAAATATCTACCATCAACCTCAAATCCCAGCAACAAAAGTGCAATTTTCCCGTATTAAACGTGCCAGCTCTCCTCCAGACATCCCAACTTGTGTAATATCCCTGCAATCCTTTCCCAGCCCCACAACAGAAAGCATTCAGGGGGTCAAACGACCAGAAACCCCGAGGAGCAGGCAGCCCTTGGGCTGTCAAACGAGCCGGTTTATCCTGAGAGCAGAGCCACTTCAATACTCACCTTGCAGAAGGAACGGGGAGCACCGGGCTAAGCATCTGCTGGTGGCTGCCTGCGAGCCCCAGGACTGCCCAGGGCCATGGCCTCGGCAGCCCTGGCAGCGCCGGGCGATGCTCGGGGAAGTGCCCCGGCCGGGAGAGGACGAGCTCAAGGCAGGGATGGGGAGGCTGGGGCAGAGCTCGGTGCTGCCCGGAGCGCGGGAGCTGCCAGCGCCGCAGGCACGGACCGAACGCACACGATCTGCCTTTACATAATCGGAAATGACTCCCGTAATCTTGTGTTTTCTCTTAAAGCCTCGGGTGCCTCACGAACAGCCAAAAGCTTGCCCATGCAGCACTCGGTGGGTTTGGAGCCGGTTCTTCTTTTGATGAAATAAATAAATAAATAGAAATGAAAGTCTATCTGTCAGAATTCTTAATTATTGTATCATACACCTCAGGAAAGCCTTTCCCCGTCTTGCCACAGGAAACATCATGCATGGTTAAAAGGAATTACAGAAAATTCCCGGTTTCCTCCACGTTGTTTTCTAGTCCATCTCAGTACAAAGGAAACGTTTGGGGTTTTTAACCTGTGTGCCCTTTACTTTTAAACAAACGCACTGAAAAACTATAAACAGCTCTATAAAGGAACCCAGCTGAGGATTACAGATTTTCCTAACAAGAAATAGCTTTGCCTATCGTAAGAGAACGTTAAAGTTAGAAAAATACAACAGTCAAAGTGTACTGCTCACATTTTAGTGAAATGTGAGCTTCTGAAAGAAAAAAAAAAAAAAAAAAAAGCACATCCGATTCTTACCAGCAATGATAAAAGCAAAATCCCATCCACGTGTTTTCCTCATCACTAAAGAACTGATTTAATCAAAATCAAGCCCATACGTTTCAAAAACAAGATCATGCTGAATTCTCAACCTACCGAAGCCCGGCAAACGCTTTCTGATGCAAGAGAGCCTTTTAGCTATGCAGTTTCTCTTTGACCTTACAGAACAATCTTCACGAGTCGCAGCATTACCTTTGCAGAGATTCCCAGGGCACGAACCAAAACCTAATGCATCACTCAGCCCCAGTCCCCACACCATCTTCCCATCAGCTCGCGCCTTCCCCGGCAGCAAAATGCCAAATAAACGAGCTCAGAACGGAAAAGGGAAAGAATTTTTTTTTTTTTTTATTATCACCATCACCATCACCACCACCACCACCATCATTATTGCTCTCATGCTGTGGATGTCGCTACTTACTCGGCTAAGACATCCTCCCCGGCGCAACCTGCTCCCGGCTAGCGGGCGGAGGGCTCCGGGCTCGGCATGGGCGCGGGCAGGCGCGCAGCGGCCGCGGAGCCGCTCTGCAGACCGTACCACCGCGGCGGCGCCGGGGAGGCAGCGCGCTGCGCCCGCAGCATCCCCGCACCGCACCGCACCGCACCGCCACCGCGGGGCCACCGCCCGCACCGCCACCGCCACCGCCGGGACACCGCCGCGGGCACGGGGGGAAGGAACAACGACAACAACAACAACAAAAAAAAAAAAAAAAAGGGAAAAAAAAAAAAAAAAGAACGAACCCACCCGTTTTTTGGTTTGCGATTTTTTTAAGCCTCCNAAAAAAAAAAAAAAAGGACTGAACCACCATGTTTGTTGTTTGCGATTTTTTTAATGCTTCCCCTGGGATAATGACAAAAACGGAAGATGGCAAGCGACCAGGAATATGCCACTTACTCAGAAACGGGAGAAACCTTCAAGGACAAGGGCTGTCAAGTCCTACCACTGCCGCTGGAGGAGGAGAGGGGGGGACGAAAGGGGGCGCGGGGAGCGGCGCATCCCCGGCACCCCGAGCAGGCGCAGGATGCGGCGGGGCTGGAGCCCGCAGTGCCCGGCCGTGCTCGGGCCGTGCCCGCTGATGACAGCCCGGCACGGCGGCGTGTCCGCGCTGCAAATTACTTCATAATCACCCTCTGCAAAGATCCGGCTCGCTCGCCCTCCCCTGCTCTTTCTGTTTATGTAAGAACAATGGGGATTCTAAGGAAAATAGGGGAAAAAAAAAAAAAAAAAAAAAAAAGCAGCCTTGCAGCGCTCTGGGGTTTGTGTTTTGTTTGTGTCCCTGCCATGCCTGCCAGAAATCCAAAACCGTACAGGAGGAACAGCGAAACATCCCGGTTTAATCTGATCTGGTCACATCAGCATGTGCTGTAAAACCACACACACATGCCAGAGCAGCTCTCTGCCCTTCTCTCCCTCTTCCTTACAGCCCTGCACTTTAGGGAACCGCTGCATTTTATCTACAGCTTCGCACCATCCATCCCGAGTTATTATCTATCTGCTATTTTGAATTATTAGCACATCAAGGATTCAGAAGTGTAAAAGGCTTTTCCAATGGAACACCGTGTTATGGCAGTGCAAAGCAAACCTAAATACCAAAAATAAGACAGAGACATCAGTCCTTTGAAAAGCAGAACATCTTCTGTGTAATAGTTTGGTTTTTTTCAAAGGAAACTGTGATCAGTACATGCACCATGTCCAAACTACAACTTCAAATTTCCTACCTCAAACCATTCAATCCTGAGAGTGACTGAACACAAGAAAATACCTCTCTCTTCTTTCTTTTTTTTTTTTTTTTTTTGGTGAAGAATGTGTAAAACAGAGCAGATAAAAGTTGGGATGTGTTCTGTAGCATCCTAGGACAGCAGTGGCTCATGGCTTGCCTGTGCCTTGGCCAGGATGGGCAGGAGCACACCTCCCTGAGCAATAATAGGAGTAGCTGTGCTGATGCTCTGTCATCCTGCCTTACTCGCTGCTCAGAATATCAATTCAGCCAGTTAAACCAAAAGTCTGCACTGCACCAAAATGGAAGCTATTTAAAAAAAAAAAAAAAAAAAAAAAAAGTGCTGGGATCATTGATCAGGAGTTTTATCTATCCTGATCAATTTTTTCTTAACGAAGTAAAATGTAAATCAGAACTAGGATCAATGGAGAATTTTCTCATGTGAGACTGCCTTTATCATTAGGAAGCCACAGGCAATTACATGCATGCCAGGACACCAGATGCAGTGACTTTGGGATATATTAAGCAGGGAGACGTGTCCCCTTTTCAGAACAAGTTTTCAGTACAAACTGCAGCTGTGAGGAGTTTGCAGTGCAGCCCAAACTGAATCCTAGCACCGAACAAAGCAGTGCTTGGGTTAAATGTCTTGTGTTGAGGTCCCAGACCCATAAATGTTGGTGACCTCTACTGCTCTGAAAGAAAAGCAGGAAGATACTGAGACATCTGCAATTATCTGGCTACTGACATTCATTTTTTGGTAGAATTTTTAAAGATCATTTGAAAAGCAAAAGGAGGTTGATTGACACAGTACCAAAATACATTAAAGAAGACTTTACACTGTCTTTCCTGAAAGAAGAGAGGAATAGCTTAAAGAAATTCAACACAGCATAAAAATCTTGTTCCACACATGTGGCTGTTGCCAGTTTGATGAGTGCTGCTCTCAAAGACTTTCTGTCATACTACAGAGACTTCAGGCCAGAGACAGAATCATAAGGTCTAGATCAGAAAAAACTCTAATTCTCATTTTTAATTGACAGAATAGGCAAGGGAATAAGAGGAGAAAAATAACAACAACAAAAAAAAGATGTTCAAAAGGGAAAGAAAACCTTAGTTTGAACATTTCATTATATACCAAATCCAACCAACTTTGCACATGAATGCTCCCAGTGCTCACTCACTGCAGGCCTTCGAAGCACCAAAGCACATGGGGAGATGAACAAGCTAGGAAGTTTTGGAGGTGTGTTTGGAGCCTGCTCACAGGGTTCTGTTGGTTCTACCTCCACCACAACACTACCATCCAAGGCTGGTCTCCATCCTAGAGGATGCAAATCCTGGAGTGGGAGCTGAACTCCCAGGCCTTGGCTCCGTGCACCACGCCCTGGGTGTGCACCAAGGAGCTCGGAATAAAGAGGCAACCTTGTGTTTGCCCTCATTTAAAGCTCCCAAGGGAAAACTCTTCAGAAATGGCCCAAACCTGAGCCCCACCACTGCTGAGACAGGGCCAGGGGTTCTCTTCTTCACCTGCTCACTGCCCCCAAAGTGACAAGGCCACAACCCCAGGGAATACCTGCTACCCACAGCAGGTTCCCTCCAACCAGAGCTAAAAATAGCAACTCCACCCTCAGAAATGGGACAGCCAGTAAACAGCACCTCTAGGAACACTCTGAGCTCAGAAATTAAAGGGTTGGGGGGTTTATTATTATTACTTTTTGGACACACCAGTGAAAATATTAACATTTTCCAACCCGGCTTCCAGCACGTGCAGCTCAAAATGGCTGCAACGTCGGCTGGTGCTTCTTTGAGATATTTCATCATCAAATTTAATAGCAAAGCCCTGCAAAGCAAGACACCATCTGAAATGAGGGTTTGTCAGCACATCTTCATGCCTATTAAAGCATCCAGCAGCACGTTATTTAGCTCTGACAGAAAAACAATTTAACACCTTAACTTGGGGGCAAGGAGCGGAAATGGAGCAGAAAAATGGAATGGAAAACAGAAAGATGCTCTTTGCAACTAAGTTTAAAAAGCACGACAACGTTTAGGGGCTACAGAAGGAATGAGACTTCAGCTGTTGAGCTCGAACTGCAACTTGAAAAAATTGTTTCCCCAGTAAAACTTCAACTGACAATTTATATTCGGAGGAAAAAGAGCCTACCTAATTTCTTTGGAGAAAATTTTAATTCCATATGTGCTGGTGATAGACATCACGAGCACACTTCAAGGTCTTTATGAGATAATTAATGACAGGAAACACAGGAACATAATTTTAATTCCTCTTTCAGGATCTTGGGGACCAAGACCTCCTTTCCAGTGAGGCTGTCCAATCAGAGGAACGGCACTGGAAAGCAGCAGCAGATTTCTAATACTTTCCTAATCACAACCCAGATACTTAAACTAGAACAGCAGACTGGCAGCCTCTCGTATTTTTAAGCCTCATTTGCTAGGTTTTTAACAAAGAAGAATTAAATCTGTTTTCAGATTCGGTGTCTCTCCAGTTTGGGAACACGGAGCAGTAATATTTCTGCAAGGAAACAGCTTGTGCTCCCAAACTGCACAAACATGTTGTTATCCTGGGAAGCAACACGACCTAATAAAAGGAGGAGTGGAGGAGAGGGACCTCAGAACAGTCACATTCAAGGACTTGCCCTGCTGTTTCCTGACTGGGAGATGTTAGTAGGTCACTTGATCCCACTGTGCTTCAATTTCCCTAACTATAAAAATCAGTGTATTCCCGAGTTTAAATCACAGCACCTCGGAGCTGCTTGCTTGGTTAAACCTTCCCTGCCCTTGGGGGAAGGTGTTGGGCACACCTGGCTGTGCTGGGGGAAGTTCTGGAGCTAATCCAGGCACAGGGCTTGGGTTGGGAGAGCCCCAGAGCTCCTGCCCAAGCCCAACCATTTGCTGTGTGATTTAAGCCACAGAAGCTCACGGTTGCCTTGAACTCTTTATTTTGCCTGCCACATTTATTTTCCTGTACAAATTGCCACTTGCTCTGACTGATAAATTATTGCAGCTCCAATCAGCTTCCTTCCTTGACCAGCATCCCAACTTTCTCAATATCTGAAAGGAAAACTACCAGCCATCCAGAACTGCAGTTCTCCCCTCTCCTTCAATCTCCATCTGATATTTACAAATACTCCACTTTTTCTTCTTTCACCATCTAAAAGCCATGCCCACAAAGAAAAGATGCCTGCAAGGCTGGGCTGCCATTGCTGTCCCCTCCTTGCTACAGGTTTAAAGCTCAGAAAACAAAACCAGGCTCCCAGGATCACCCAAGCAGGAAGAAAATTCATTAGGCTCTTCCAACAACAACAAAAAAAAAAAAACTGAGGAAGAAGCATTAATTATCCTGAGCTTCCCACAAAAGCTTAAGTAAACCTGGCTCAGTGCCACAGCCTCAGCACAGCTATGACAGAGAAGCACCTCAGCAGCCTCCTCCAAAGGGGTCTGCCCTGGCCAGAGTGAGGACCTGCAACATCTGACACAGCTAAACCTGAACCCAGTGCTGAAATCAGCTTCCCAGCAGCCCAAGACAGGCCTAAGAATACAAAACCTGTGTTGTACCAGCATTCAACCCTCCCTGTGGCCTACAGACAGAATCTGCCCTCCCACATGTAGATGAGAGGAAATATTCGTTGACACTCAGAACAAATCTTAGACCAACCAACACAGTGGCCTGACCAGAGCTTTGAAGAGCAGCCTTGTGAGGGTTCCACAACTTCTGGGAACTGTGGATGGGCAGCAAAGGAATTCCCCCTTCATCCCATGGGCTTTTAAAGCCCATAAACTGCCAGTTCTCAAAACAGAATTTGTGCCAACTGCCTTCCAGCAATCATCTGTTTACTTAACATAACACGGTGATACTGGGAGGGAGATTCAAGCCCTTTGCATTTCCACCAGAGGAATTCCCTTCCCTGTGTTCTGGAGGGGAATGTTGCTCTCCCCCTGCAGTGTCATAGCACTGGTCCTGGTGGAGATTAGAAATTTAATCCAAAGTCATTTAAACTGAAATTATAGAATTGTACCATTTAAAGGGGTCACATCAGCTCATATCAAACTGCAGATTTCAGACAATTGACTTTGAAGGATGTTTGGAAATAGGAGTGAGACTTTGCACAAGTAGATGGGTTACATGGACTCATCCCCCTATTGCACCAAAACTATTCTCCCAGGAAAAACAGTTTGGAATCAGAATTTTGGGTCAGTACCTTATTCTGATATCACTGATGCCAAATACTACCACAGTGTTCTAGAAGTTGTTTTTCCTTCTCATTTGCTAAACTTCTGCACAGGACACCATTTATCTTCCATTTGAAAGGAATATCCCGAGCAGGATGCGTTTGAAGGGGATCCTTTGCCATGAAATCGTGGATGAGTGTGGCAGGGATATGAAGCTCAAGTACCCCCTTTACACAGCCAGCTCACACCATGACCCTGGACTGCACCTTCAAAAAGAAACCCACCACTGTTCTATGTAAACTGCCCAACCATTCCACTCATATTTCAGATTAGACAGTAAGAAATAATAGCAGAGAATTAAATTACAAATTAAATTAAATTACAATGCACTGTTGTTAATATTATTAAGGAAAAGCGTGTTCCTTTGAGAACTTAAAGCTTTCATTCTTCAATATATGGACTTTTCCTACATACCTGCATCTCCTGACTGTAAATCCCATTGGTCTGACACAGTGGCTCCCATTGTAGCCTTTTTGTCAAATGCCTCTGAATAGAAGCCTGGATCAGCCTTATTTATTACTCTAATAAAGGCAAATTATTAACATAAAGGGAAACAACAGTGGGACAAGGTTCAATCGCTCTCAACAATTCCAATGGGGAGCAGAATTTTAACAAACTATGAAAGAAGGACTTTTGGTATCTCAGCAAACAATCCAACTGGCATACACATTTCCCAGTAATTAATCACCTGCAGGGATTGCCTCCTGTTGAGGAGAGGGTTTTCCCCATATAATGAGATAAAAGGCTATGTTTAGCTTAGTGGGCAAAGCAATCTGACCCGCTAAGCTTTGCTAAGCCGTGGCTATCTGTGCCCTGCTGATCATCCTGCCCGAGGAACTGCACACCCGGGCGGCCCCCAGGGCGGCCCCAGCCCCATGATGGGAATCTCGGGGTCACCCTGGAGCCACCTCCTCAGGAGATTGTCCCCACAGCCCAGAGCCCCCTCCTGGGAATCTCAGAGCCACTCCAAAGCCACCTCCTCCAGAGGGGGACCCCACAGTCAGAGCCCCATCCCAGGAATCTCGGGGCCCCCCCGGAGCCGCCTCCTCAGGAGATTGTCCCCACACCCCAGAGCCCCAGCCCAGGAATCTCAGGGTTACCCCAAAGCCACCTTCTCCAGAGGGGGACCCCACAGTCAGAGCCCCATCCCAGGAATCTCAGGGACATCCCAGAGCCACCTCCTCCAGAGGGGGACCCCAGAGCCCAGAGCCCCATCCTGGGAATCTCAGAGCCACTCCAAAGCCACCTCCTCCAGAGGGGGACCCCACAGTCAGAGCCCCATCCCAGGAATCTCAGGGTCACCCCGGAGCCACCTCCTCGGGAGATTGTCCCCACAGCCCAGAGCCCCATCCCAGGAATCTCGGGGCCACCCTGGAGCCACCTCCTCAGGAGATTGTCCCCAGAGCCCAGCACCAGGGCTCACTGCAGGGCCACACAGCCACGCAGCTCCTGGTGCTGCCCCGGGGGGAAGGAGGACCCGGAGCTCGCCCGTCACACAAATCACTGAGAGCCTTGGGTGTCCTTCCCTGTGCCACAACCTCCCGCCTGGCCAAGCCGGTCACTTGGTGCTGCCGCTGTCCCCGGGCTGGCACTGCCACCCCCCTGCTGTGGGAGCTCAGGCTGGTCCCAGAGCCCTGGGAGGGCTCACTGGAGCTGGCTGGAACCCACTGGTGCAGCCCAGTCCTGTCCTTCCCTGCATGGCAGCACTTGGCAGAATGGCTCCGCTTCAGCCAGAACAAACAAAAAAGGTGTGAGCTCCAATAAATCAGTTCTTTCAGTCCCACTGGAACATCTGGGAGTAACTCTCACAAAAGGCAGTCCAAGGGTTCGAGCAACTATAGAGTCAAACCTGATCTGAAATTATCACAATGGCTGGTTGTGGCTTTTAGATATAAATATTCTCCTAAAAGAACTCAGAATTTGTATTCGCAATTACATCTAGATTGGAAATAAATGGTCAAATTCTTCAGCAAAGAATGAGCTTTGCAATAAGAAAGCTTCAAGAATTATTGCTATAAAAAAATTACTTAGAGATGTAACATAGAATTTGCACAAAAATACATATTCACATTATTAAATATTAAACTAAATACAAGACCCAAATGGTATTGTAATAAATACAGCCAGTATAGGAAATAAAAATGCATTCTAAATGAAAATTAGGTGGGTGTCAGGCTTGGTTCCAGACTGAGCCATGTCCTGAAGATCCATGAGCTCTTTCTCAGCCCCAGATGCAACACTATGAAACAATAGTTATGAAAAATTTGCCAAAATACCAGAACTTTTTGAAGCAACTGAGCTTAGGGCTTGCCAAAACATTACTGTAGGGTAAAAGAGTCTGTCCAGTGCAGAAGAGTGAACATGTGAAAAATGTTATTGGAGAAAAAACTCCCACCAATATCTCGTCTAGAATAATCTCACATCCAAACAAAATTGACACATTTTATAGTATTTCCCTTAGCTAAATAACCCTTCAAGCTGTCCATTATTTTAAAATTGTCCTTCATCAACCACACTGATGTGCTGCAGATTCCTCAGTAAGAGGAAAGGTTCCATTCCTTCAGGAAGAGTAAGAAAAAAGAAAAAAATCAACCAACCAACCAAAGAAAAACCGAACTCACTTTGTTTGGTCAGAAATGTGTCAAGAAAGGATTTAGGGGCCAACAATGCATGGTAGCACCTCTGCTATCCCCCAGAAAGGAGCCAGGAAATACAAGAACCAAAAGACCAAGAAGAAGGAGCCCAAAGCAGTCATTACTTCACAGAATCACAGGATACCCTGGGAGGGACCCACAAGGAGCACTGAGCGCAGCTCCTGGCCGTGGCTGGGTCACAGCCAGGTTTAACCTACCAGAGAGCACAGCCTGGGAGGTTTGAATGATGTCCTGATTACATTTTGAGAGATTTATTGACTGCATTTTTACCTCCCTTTCTTCAGAGCCAGAATTGTTCTTTCCCGCACCAGCAACAATTTGTTTGAGGCACTGAGAACAGGACGGGGCATTGTGCAGGGGAAATGAAAGCCTGATTATTTATTTCACTGCGGGTCATTAGTCAGCCCACATCCCAAATGCAGCCAAATTCCCCTCCACAGGGTTACAGGGACCACCAGGAAGTGCTCCAGGACCAGCAGGCAAATCCCAGAGCTCAAGGCCTCATCCAGAACTTCTCCATCTGGATGACCAACATCTCCAACCTCCTTTTCCAGGGCTAGCTCACAGACATGATCTCTTAGCAAGGTCTTTGCTCCAAATAAATCTTTTGGAAGTCTTAATGTCCAGTAATAAAGCAGCAGATTACAGTGATAAAATCCCTGTCTGAGGCTAGCAGAAACCACTCCTCCTCCTCCTCGCCCTCACCTGATCAACCACACGCATCCTGATCTCCACAAACAGAAACAATGGGCGAAAATAATTTTAAAAACAACAACAACAAAAAACTAATTTACTAGTAAATAAATACAAAAGCCTCACTGGGAGGCTGAGAAAATAAATCTGCGAAGTTTGCTTAAATCACTCCAAAAAAGGGAAGAGAAGAGGGAGAGTTTGAAGTGCTTGTAAACCAGTAAAAGCCAGGAGAGCATCTTTTTTTTTCCTCCTCTTTCAAGTGTTACAAGGTGCTTTATGTATGGGCTGATAATTTAAGACCATTAAGAATTCATCTGCTATTTCAGCTCAGTAATTTTGAAAGTGTCCAGCACCATCAGATAAGCACAAATTCTACTTTAATCCACATTTCTCCTTGGAATTCCCATATTTAGAAGGATTCCTTAATTTCTTTATACAAATAGCCTTTTCTTTCTTTAACACAGCACTGTCCCACAAAGATCAACTTCATACCTCTGTTACGTGTCTTGGAGTTTTGCTCCCTAAGTCAGACATTCCAGTCTCTAAAAATACACAGCTTTTCTTGTCAAAAGTCCAAGGAAAAAGATAATCAGTGATGCATCTACTTGTGCACATATATAATACATACAGGGAAATTCCTGACCTTGAAGGGAACTGTGTAGCAAGGCCCATATTTCTTGAACATTGATGTCAGTGCTCCAAGATGTTACTTGACCTTGAGGATAAAAATAAATTGTGCAGCCCTGCATCGTGTCCTCGGCTTAGTTCACGAAAGACATTGAAATGTTCTGTGCTTACATGCCATAAAACAGTTCAACACAGATATTCCATATTAATTCTATTTAATACTCCTAACTTCGATTTGTGGAGGGGGAAATTGGGTTTCCCGGGAGCTGCTGCAGCTTCCAAACATCCTCTAATTCACGAGCAGCAGAGATGCTCACAGTGTTATATTTAGACAAAGTAGTGATGAGAGCCCTCAGCGCATTATTCGCAGAATTAAATCCCACTGAGGTTTTTTCCCTCTTGCCATTTCATTAATTCCAGCTCAGGAGCAACAGGGGAAGATCATAATATGTGCAAGAGATGAAGTAATAAAAAATATAATGAAACATCATTCGGAATTCTACGTTTTCTACTAAAACTATAGTTTTATATACTAAAAGTGTGTAAGTTTTATAGTTTTCATACTAAAAGTTTTCTACTTTTAAAATGATGGAATTTTTGGTAACTTCTGTGCCTGGGAGAGAAGACTCACAGAGAAGCTTCCCCAGACTGCTGACAGGTCTGCTAGCACTGATTTTCATTAATCATCTAAGGAAACATCCGAATGCCAAGCTCAACTACCCTTTAAAAAGGCAGTGGTTTCTCAAGGAAACATTTTAGAGAAGCTGCCAGCCTTGGATTCCCTGTTCTACAGAAATCCTGGGGTCCCCCTTCAGACGGGCTCCCCCTTGGTGCCCTCAGCACTGGCACAGCCCAGCTGCCACCTGAGGTGTCCCCTGTGGGTGCTGCCCTGGGGACCCACGGAGGCAGTCCCAGCTGATGTCCCTCTGCAGGAACCTGCTCCCATCCAGGCACTCAGCAGAGCCAGGCACAGCACCTGCAGCTCCCAGAGGCAATTTCACTCACTGGGAGGGAAACTGAGCCTGCATTCCCAGGCCTGGCTTGGAAAAGCATCACAGGGACTGGACACGGTGCTGGACACAGCTCAGTGTTAATTAACAGAGGAACAGAGCCCTGCAGGTGTCCAAAGAAATTGGTCCCAAGAGAAAAAGGTATCCCCTGGTTGTCACAAAGACCCTTTTATAGCTCAACAAGTGTCCTGTTCATACACAAAACCCCAAAGCACCGATCCCACAGCACATCTGACATCACTAATGTCACCTGAAGTCGTGCCACTGACACCAGCCGCTCACTAATGTCACCTGAAGTCGTGCCACTGACACCAGCAGGGCCCTCCCCAGAGCCCAGAAGAGTTTCATTCCAACAAAAAAAAATAAAGATCATTTGTTAGCAGGGAATTTAAAAGATACATTTCCTTTGTCTATCCTCTAAAATAGTTGGGAAAGCATCTTTGGGATGCCTCTTCTTTCTCCCTACAAGATTACAGAAAAAAAACATCTGACCAAACAGAACTTTATTTTACATCATTTGCTTTCTCTCAGTCTAAAGTGAAGTTAAATATAACTACACTGAAATTAAGCTGATCACATTATTAAGAGCAGAAGTTAATTTCTCTTAGAGGGTATAATTTTGATGGGTATAAAAGGAGGTACTTCCAAAGCAGCTGAGGAAAGAAACTCAGTGAATGCCCTGGAAGGAAGGATGGCCAGGGTTTTTAAAGGACCCTCTAAAACCCTTCAATGTGGTATTAAGGAATCCACTGGAAAAGAATGAATTCTACAAATCAGAGCTATAACAGCATTAAAGAGTCTACACCAGGATATTTAATTTATACAAGTTTTGGATCCTGTGTTTCCTGGAAGGCAAAAATAATAAATGCTGAAATCACTGTCTGTAAAGAACAAGATTATGTCACTTGTAAAAAAATCTGCCTTCTTTTCTCCTGGTTTATGAGAAAACCTAAACACATGGTTTATTTGGGCACCATGAATAGGGGAAGTGATTGCACTGGTGTTCCATCAGAGAAAGGCTCTGGGTGTGTTTGCAGAATCAGCACGAGAGCAGCAGGGCAGAGATTTCAATCTCTAGGAAGGGAATGTTTAGCCACTACAAGGCAATGAACATTATTCTGGCACATTTTTCTATGCCTTACAGGCCCAGTGCAAGTAATTATTTTAAAACCCCATTTCTGACTTACGCATCCAGCAAGAGGAACTAAAAAAATTGCTGTTGGACACAGCAATTTAAATTTAAATTAATTTTTTAAAAATTTAAATTAAATTTCAAAAAAAATTAAAATTTAAAAAACTATTATAAAAGTATTATTATAAAAGTATTATTAAAGTATTATTATATTATATAAAGTATTTTTTAAATACACCATTTCTGACTTATGCATCCAGCAAGAGGAACTAAAAAATTTGCTGTTGGACACAGCAAAACCAGCATCCAGTTAAGTCAAAGTAACACAGTTTTACAAAGATTTAGTGGTAACCCTAAAGAGCTCTGGCATTTTATTTCTTTTTAAGGGCTTGAAACCTTAAGATTTGAAGTGAACTGAGACATTTCATTTTCAAACCAATAGCCCATCCTTTATAAACGTGGCACCTAATGCAATCGGGCATCAATTTTAGTTTATACTGAGCAAAAAAAAATTGATATTTATACATTTTATAAATTTTAATATATACATTTTATAAATTTTAGTTTATACTGAGCAAATAGCGTGACACTGAGCTAGTGCAGCAGTGAGATTCAGCTCCTCAGTCCCTTCCTCTGCCCCCCACACTGCAGCTGTGAGTTCCTGACCCCACATTGATGGGCTCTAAGGTGAGCCCTGCCAAGATCTCACCCAGATCTCCTACACAGGCCTTACATAAACCCTCCTCTCCATCACCACACACTCAGCTCAAGCTCCACAAGACTCCTGAGATGTATATTTAGCTGGAAAAGAATGAGAGCTAGCACGGCTTATGCTCAGTTATATCATCCTGGAAAATCCTGGAGTGAAGAGCTGAGCAATTAGTCTGTGCTGAGCCCCATGCTGCCCCAATTCTGAGACCAGTTCTCAAGCCAGACACTTCAAGACCAAGTCTGAGACCTCTGCAGACTTCTCCTCACCTCTGCAGACTTCTCCTCACCTCTGCACTGGTGGCACTGCCTGGCACCAAGGTCTGGGCCAGCACTTTCAGTTCCCAGCCCAGCCCCACTCCTCCTAGCTCAAGACACTCTCTGGGAATGCCACCTGGAATAAAGCGCTTCCTCTCCATCCAGCTGAACGATTAACTGAGGCTCTTCTGAGCTCTCAACTTGCATAACAACTGGGAATTCTTCCAGGAGGAGGGGTGGGGGCAGAGGGGCTGCTTGTCCTGCCCGTGTCCCCACTTGGGTACCACAGACACTTTGTGGCTGCAGCAAACTCAGCCAAAGCCACAAACAAGCCCGTGATGACAGAAGAGATTTCAAATAGAGGGTGACCACGCTGCAACAGGATTAGCTCAGGGCTAGGAAGAGCCAGGCTTCATTTCAACATCCATCTCAAATTCTCCCCCTAACCTTGACCGAGTGATTTAATTTCACCGTGTCCGCTTCCTAAATATATCCACGATAGATCAGCTCCCAAATGTGCAGCCAGGACAAACAGAAGATTGCTAAATACCCAGATAAACTCTCAGTATTGAAGGCTTTCCATAGGCAGATACAATCTACCGGCTAAATACAAAATAAATATTAAGTAGCCAAATCTCTGGGGAATTTATTGCACTCTATTACATTGTAGCAAAAATTCAGAGGCGTAAATTCAATATTCCGTGTTCCACTGAACATAATACAGAGCTGAGGAGGACTACAGACTTTTCCCAGTGAGTTCTTAAAAATATTGAATACTTTCTTTCATTTTCATGGATTAGAAAATCCTCGAAACTGTTCAGGGCACATTTTTTCTCCCAGTTTTTAACCTACATACCTTCTGGTCAAACCTCAGAACATCGACTTATCAAGCACAAAAATCAACACAAGACTGATGTCTGACGGAATCCCAGCCCCAGCTCTTCTGGCTGATCTCAGGAAGCAGCTCCTCTTTTTCTTGCTTACCTTCCACATCCCATGTTCTTTGCTCCTTCTGTTGAAACTACCCCTATTGATTTAATTGCATTTCCAGATCTCTTCAGATATAAAACTGAATTCCTGCTTCCTCAGCTTCCAACTGGGTTATGCTACAAAAAACTCGACAGTCTTCAGAACACACACACCCCCCTTTTTGTGCAACATGGATGTAAAGCTTCTGTATGCACTGAACAACACCTGGAGCAGCTCCTCCAAGCCCCACAGAGAAATGATTTGGGTTGGAAAAGACCTATATGAGCAGTGCTTCCTGAATGCCATCAAATCCTCCAGTATTAGGGGGTTTTCTGCTAGCAGTGCCTGTTCCTGTCTTCTGTCAGCTCCTAGTAACAAGCGCCCTCTGAAGAGTTTGTTTCATCCATCTGCCCAATGTTTAAATCTGAAAAAACAGCAGCAATGCTCCCAGCCCTGCTTTCTGCAGGGAAGAACTTCCAAACTTCCTTTACCTCTCCATGAACACTGGCAGACCCCTCTCCCTCTGCACCTCCAGAACCCTTCCCCGTTTGCTCCACAAATCCCAAACCCCAGTGCAACGCCTGCAACTCTGCCCAAGGGCCTGCCTGGAGGAGCTGCCCACGACCACGGACTGCTGGCCTCCCTAGCAGCAAGGTCCAGCAGGATAAAGGGGGACAACAGGGATCCTGCTGCAGGGACAGCACCAAAGCAGTCCGAGCCACCAGGCAGGGGCACAGCCTGCACATAGGCACCAGCTGACACTGGCAGGGCCACAGCTGGAAAATCTCTGCCCCAAAACCATGAAATCCTCCAGAAAATGTGAGTGGGACAAACCCATTAAACGTTCTGACGTGGAAGGTCCACGGAAAAGGCTGAAATGCCATTGCCCAGACTGCTGGTGTCACTGTATTTCACCACAGAATTTGAATTTGCAGTCTAGGGAACACAGCCTTCTGTTTATTAGGATGAATTATCCAAACCCAACATCTCACAATCCTGGCTGCAGCAGCCTGCTTAAAGCAGAAATAGACAGAAGCAGAGAATCTTAATCCCAGTCATTTGCTTCAAAGGAACGCTAAAGTGTTCAAGAAACAACTGGAGTGGTTCTCAGAGCCGTGGTCTGGCTGACAAGGTGTTCAAAGTTTGGACTCCATCATCTGAGAGGTCTTTTCCAGCCTTAATGATCCTGTGATTCTAAACAGGAAGCAGAAACAACGTGAAAGCTTTCAGAACTATCTCAGTGCAGACTTCAGCAGGAAGACCCAGACTGAGTGCTTAGCTACCACGGCTGGAAATATAAAAACAAATTAAGAGATGGGGAAGAAAATGCTCCTCCTGCTCCCTGCACTTGCCCAGTGTTGCAGCATGTCCTATTTCCCAAAAGCTCATTCTCTTGTCTCTCTTTCACCGCTGTAAAACAGTTGAAATCAAAGAACACTGCTACTCTTCCTGTTCTACAAAAGCAGCCATTCCTGTTACAGATGTGTTTTGCTTGGAATGCTTTTAGTCATTTTTTTCCACTGTGATCCATCCTTTCTCATTCTGGGTATCCTCCCTGCATGCACAGGTAGCATCCAATATCAACTGTGCAATAAGTAAATGGAATTTTTCAGTTTTTCCTCCTCTTTTTTTTTTTTTTTTCCCTGCATAATCTGCACTTGTGCAGTTTTGTCAGTCTTGCCTGGTAAAGGACACCAAATTCCTGCCTTTATAAGAGACATGTGAGCGGTTCTTGCCCGGTGGCTGGCCAAAAAACTGATAAGGGCCCAATTAGCCAAACCTTCTCACACGTGTAGGTGTACTAGAGAAGCCACAAAGGAAAACAGAAACAAAAAATCGTTTAGTGGTTCAAGGTGCCCTTTGATTAGGACTCGGTTTCGTTGTCACTTTGCAGTTTTGCTTCCCATCCCCATCCCACAGAGAGAAAACACCTGGGTTTCCTCGCCCGCCCGGCTTTACAGCACCAGTTTCCCTCATGAAGCAGCCCGGGGGTGCAGCGAGGCTTGGGAAGGCTCAAAGCCCGTCTCTGCTAAGCCCTGCCCGAAGCCCAGCCCTGCCCAAAGCCCAGCCATGCCCAAAGCCCAGCCCTGCCCGAAGCTCAGGCCTGCCCGAAGCTCAACCCTGCCCGAAGCTCAACCCTGCGCGAAGCTCGGCCCTGCCCGAAGCTCAACCCTGCGCGAAGCTCGGCCCTGCCCGAAGCTCGGCCCTGCCCGAAGCTCAGGCCTGCCCGGAGCTCAGCCCTGCCGCCAGGTGAAATTAGGTCGGCACAAAGGCACTGCTGAGGAGGAATCGCATCCTGCATCTCATTGCTCTCCTTGAAGCAGCAACCAAATCAGGGCATTATTTTCCATCTCCCATCCTGGATGGCTGCGGTAATTTGGATTTTCTTCTCCTTAGCTGAGCAAGCGTGAGGGAGGAGGAGGAGGAGGAGGAGGAGGTACTGATCTCTTTAGAAAGCAGCACTTGACACCCAGTGTGTAGGTGATAATGAGCACTTCTAGGGAGCTGACATAACACCGAGCATTTACAGGAGGGAAACTTCGCTGTGAGAGGAGCCAAGGTCCGCTGAAGAGATTAATTCATGATTTCTCTTCTCTCACACCGTAAAACGAAAGCCCCAACACGATTAACTCTAAAGGGATGCTGCAGTTGGTCAAACAGCCACAACGAGAAATGACAGTGGTATCTCAGCCCACTCGGGTGCCTGGAAAAGAAGCTACAGTTCACCTTAATTAATTCTCCAGGAAGAACGAAAATGTCACCTATTAGATTAAAACCAGAGGGAAAGAATGCACATTTTTCCATGCAGCAAGGAAAAAAAAAAAGAAAAAAGAAAGAAAAGAAAAGAAAAAAACCAACAACAGCAACTCAATTAAGTGTGGCAAGTCACAAATAAACAGGAAGCAAACTCAAAATGAATCATAAGATGAACATTCCCCAGCTCCCCACACATCTCTCTCCGACGTAATTAAGCTAAAACTGTCCTTACAGAGGGAAAGAAAGATGCAATAGCTTTATTTACGTATAAACAATTATTCAGCTGTAAACAGAACTCACACACACAGGAGTTAATGGAGAAATCATCAACACAGCTATCGACTACACTTAGATCTCCTCTTCAGGTGCCAGGTAGCAATCACAGACTCCTCCACCTTGGGAATTCTTAAATATTCCCCTCTTTATCTGGCCTAACCCGTGCCACTCCTATTTCAAATACACTTAAGACTGTCTCAGGTTGGAGTTGGGGGCTTTTAGCCTCTACCAAAGCATATTTGCACAAAGTGTGTCCGAGCCCCAGCACAAAACTAAAAATTAACCAGGCACATGTAACTTTATAGAGCCTACCATAAAATGCCACCAAAGGCACGGAGATACTGCCTGAACCATGGCCTCTTTGGAAATCCCCAAATGTTTGCTGGAGAATTGGACACGTCTGGCCACGGCAAATCTCAGTTTACCACTAAAAATCCCCATGCAGGGCTTGTTTTGAGGCCAAATTTCCACCTACTCCTGCACATTTTCCTGTCCAAACACTGCTGTTGCCCCAGACGCCGGCCTCCATTCCCTACTCCCAACTTGAACATCTAAGTTTGTCTTGTACAACCGTGTCATTTGGCACAGGAAGAATGAGGTTAAGTGGTAAATGATTACCTTATCTTTGCGAGATGAATTAGGCCTAGACACAAAGGTGCCGAAGGTAATTATCACATTAGATGGGGCCCGGCCAGAACCACCGCGTTAACCTCTGCACAGCTCTGCCCTGCGGAGCTGTGTTTGCTCCTTCTCTCCAGTCTCTGCACACACAGATTTCTCACTCAGAGGTGACAAATAAACCTCGTGATCCAAATTAATGTCTCTGTGAGAGCCTCACTGCTCCCTTAGCCAAGAACAATCTCACGATAGAAAAACTGTTGATTTTTGTTCCATTTCATCTTTCTGCTTGGACACAGATTCCACAGGTTCTTTTCGAAGCTCTTTGACAATGGAAACCAGGCAATATTTCACTTTGGGAGTTCAGCATCTCTTGGAGGCAGAACCCAGGAGCTGCCTCCTGCCAGACCCGTGCCACGTCCTCCTCCTCAGTGAAGCCTCTCCTGCTCCCCGTGTGGGACTGGAGCTTGCCTTCACCTCAGAGACATTCACTTCAGAGCCCTGGATTTACAGAAATTTCATTTCTGACTTCCTGAAGCTCAGCTTTTGCTTTGTTTGTGCTTTTTTCCCTTCCCCAGCCAGCAAACTGCGGGGTTACCTGCAGCAAAGTGATGCTCAAAGAGAAGAGAATGGGATTCTTCTGCTGCTTTTGTCAACAGGTATTCCTTCATGGATCTTAATTTCAACTACTACTCCACTGGGCATTCTCACTGCCCAAGCAAAGCAGGCTGGTACTCCACCAGCTCCAGGAAAAAGGAAATCCCAACTGGAAGCCAACTGGTGCAACAGCTCAAATGCAAATTTGAGTTCACAAAGACACACAAGTTTTGATTTTGCTTTCTGCAATAATGACTCCTCTTAAAAAAAAATAATAAATAAAACAGGATAAGAGAAATTATGAAGAGCTAAAGCTTTTCCTTTTAATGCAAATGTAGCTGAAAGTGCATTAACCACAGAACCTTCATTGGGTATTAATCCCCATGGTAAAATTACTTGTGATCTGTCCCTGGGAAGGACGGAGCACAACTGCTACATTAAAGAGTTTTAACAGAATCAGCTCCAGCCTAGTTTTTAAAGAATGAAACTCTTAGAGCTCTAAGTGCTTTTCCTTCAACTTCAGAGCTTTGGGTGTTGGAGAGGCTGTTCCCACCATGGGCTCCTTGAAGCTTCAGCAGGACTTGGATGAGCTCAAAGGCAAATGCAGGAGCCAGAGCAGGGCAGGGCTGTGCCCAGGGAGGTCAAACCAAAAAGGCCAAACCCCAATTTTCCATCAGCTGAAGCTGCCACGCAACAACCACGTGTCTCAACCCCCCCAAACCTCACAAAGGTCCATAATCCCCTTGCACAAGAAGGTAATTATGCCATGGATGCTGATTGCTCCCTGACCACAAAGCGTCTCTGGTTTCAAGTTACTAAACCCAGCTGAGGTGTCCCAGTGGAGAACATCTCCGTGCAGTGTGCATATTGGCTGTGCAAAATCATATTCACATATTCATATTGCAAAATCAACCAAACCCCTCCTGCTCAGGACACTCCACGGTGTGCACAAAAAGAGAATTTTCTGTCTCCCTCAGAAGTTACAGCCTCTTCTTGCAGTTACTTCTCACGGCTTTTCACTAATATTTCCCACAACAGCAAACAGGATATGCATGGGCCTAGTCACAACTGCAAAGGCCATCTTTAATGAAGGTATGTGCTCCCAGTTATTAATATGTTCCTCTCAGCATCTTCTGTACCAAGTATTCATAACGACCATGTGGGTCAGTTAAAAACAAACAAACTGACCCAAACCAAAACAGGTTGGCTGCAAACTCCAGGGTGGTTTTCACCAGGGTCGTGAAAAAGTTCCCTAAATTCCATTCTAAAAATCCCATTTTAAAATCGTCACATTAATCAGTGAGGGTGCAGCAGTTTCCCAAAAGCCATTTTGGTACAAACCAAAGCAGTTAGACTGTCACAGAGATCGTGGGGGGGAGCCAGGAGGGCTGCAGGAGTTGTGGCTGCTTTTCCAAGAGCAGCTACTGAAGGCACTTTCTCCCAGAGGTACCTGCAGAGCCCAGCTCCCCTGCCCTGAGGCTCATTGCTCTGGGCAGCTTCTCCCGGCAGGTGACATCGAGGATTTGACATCTGGACCCCACAGATTCATTCACTGTGAGATTTGGGACACTTTTTGGGTGGATCTTGCATCCAGGCACTGTAACAGTTCCCTGAATGCTGCTTCATGTTGCCACTGAACAGATTGAAGGCAAAGGATTTGCAGGTGACAGGAGGGACTTGAGAGCAGAAAAAAAAAAGGATGAGTTTTAAAAGCTTCTCCTGCGTTTGAGCTTGGGTTGGTCAAAGTTAAACTGCTTTCATGTGTTAAAGAATATTCTATTTTGTGTACACATATTGTAAAAGAGCAGACTGAGTAGCAGCCTGCAGAAATTCCCAGACACTGGAATTGATCTGTCATCCTGCAAGGTCACCATCACCCGGGAGCAGCTCTGGCAAAAGGATGGGTGATGGAAAGGCAGAGTGAGTAACTAAATCAATGACTCAATATTGCTGTCTAGGAAATGATATTTTGGGCTGGATTATACTCTGCTGTGAGATATCTCTTCAGTAGGGAACAAGGTCAGGAATAATATTGCACTAACCAGGAGCAAACAAACATGGAGATCTGGCATTGTAGATGGAAAAAAATTCACTAAAAATGTTTTTCCTACATCACTCACTAATTACTACTCATAATTAAAATTTATAAATATTTCCTCATACCACATCCCTCCGAGTCCCAATCTTTTCCACTATGTATCTTCCATTCTAAAAATACTTTCTATTTTACCACTCAGCTGTCAGCTGAATCCTTCCCCTAATCCTTTCCAGGTACAAAATTAAAATCAAAAGGAAAAATGCAATTTCTACAAAGGCCCAGGAGCCCTTCTGAAACGTGCTGTGCTGACACGTGGATTTCCAAACCACATTAGGACATTTCTGACCTTTTGCACTTTTGGATCAGCTGCAGTAAAGACATTGGGCATTTTGCAACAGGAGCTCTCCCCAGCAGAGAGCTTGCACAAAGAATTGCTTCTAGGAAAATTTCCCTCTAGTTCAGAATAGGAGTGAAAGGACTACTTTAGAAAAAGGCAAAAAAAATCACAAAAATGACAGTTTAGTGATCTATTAGAAGGATAACAAGTTAAATCCTGGATGGCAGAATTACTCCAGACAGATACGTGATATTTTGGTGAATAATGTCTTGTCTACCAAAATTCACACAACCAGACAACTCCAGCACCAAACAATTTCCAGTCTAATGTACAACACCACTTGATAAGTTCATTTACCAAACAATTAGAGGTAGAAAATTAGCAGAATAATCCCAGGGAGCGTAGTTAAGACATGGAAAGAATCATTAAGGTCCTATGGCAGAGTCATTTCTCTTCATTTTAAGTTGCTTTGGTTCCCTGTCCTCAATTTGAAGGGGAATTAACAGGTGTGATGTTTAATGAAGTTCTATAAATACTGTAGATTGCATTGCCTTAGAACTCCATGGGACTGGCATTGTAAAATTACTGGCAAGAATTCCTTGGATTTATTAAAGCTTTCTTAGGGAAAAACCTTTCTTTTACAGCAATCCAGGACTTATGTGGGAACACCTCATTTTTTGGTGGCAAAGCTGAACACAAAGTTGCTCCTCCATGACCAGTCCCTGCTTTCCACACAGCAAACCTTAATCCCTGCCCACCCAAATTCTGAAGAGTTCCAGGTTCCTTTCACCAGTTGGAAATCACCTCCCAGAACACGGGAGCACTCCAGGAACGCGCCAGGCACTCCCACAGCGTGGAGAAGACAAGCTCATTCCACTCCCTCGTTGTTCACCTCTCAATATCTTGTCAGAACACAGATTTCCCACACCAAACACGTCCCAAAGGGAAGGAGAGCTGTGAGGAGAACTGGAACATGAGAAGTACAAAAGGAAATACTTGGGACAGGATTTCTGCACAGACTTGGAATCCCATCTGCTCACAAAGCAAGTGAATATTCATCACTGACTGGTCAAACTGGGCAAGTGTAACAGAGCAGGACTTTTGCCTGGCTTAGGTTACAGCTGCAGCCTATAAACAAAGAAAAAAAAACAATACTTCCAGCCTATTAAAAAAAAACCAAACCAAAACAAACAAAAAAAACCCACTGCAGAGCGATGAAACAAACCCCTTAAACGATATTATTCACAGCTTGCACAAAACACATGATAAAGATTGTATTTTTATACATGATTTCTCCCTGCATTGAGAAATATGGATTATTTCTCATTAATCAACAAGGAACCAAGCCCAGTGTAACAGAAGTTTCATTAAATTCCCAGCTCATTCAAAGCTGCAGTAAAGTTTTTTCAATCCACAACTGCATTTTGATTGAATATGAGCAAAAGTGCATTTTGTGTCTGTACTTTAGAAATACTCATATAAATATTGTCACAGTATTTAATCTGCTCATGACACTCAATTTTACTACAGAACAGACTGGCAGCAACTTCGAGCCCATAGCCCCAGCCATGAAAATGACATGACTGCTACCCAGTGCAAAAGTTTCCATTCTTTTTTCTCTTTAAATCCCATTTCATAACACCTCTGACTCCTCTCTTTGGAAGTGACCTCCTCTGGTTACCTTTTAGAGCTCTAAGGACAGACCTGTGTTCTCCCTTCCTTCTCCATCCTTCCCAACCAGCGACAAACAACCCCAAACCCCTTTTGGGAGCAGATCCTTCTGCCTCAATGTGGGAGAACATGAGCAGAGCTTCTCCCCTGCCTTGCTGCACTTTTCATTTCATTTGGGCTGGTTTGGCTGATTTTCTTTCCAGGCTCTGCAAACATCTGTGACTCAAAGCCAAGTGTGACTCTGGATACTGCCCACAGTTTTTCCTGCCTTTCCCACCATTCCTCATCCCTGGGATCCTGCCTTGTTTTTTCCCTGCTGCATTTTTAAAGCATGTTCTTCCCAAAGAGATCCCAGTGACAGTCTCCTGCTCAAGTGCTCTGGATTTTCATTTAAATTGCTAGCTGGAGGAGGGATATAAACTCCTATTTTCCCATCCACTTCATGTGAAGCCAAATCCAGGATGATGTGAGTGCCCCCAAAATAGCTGCTCAAAATGAATCATTCCAGCCAGTTCCCAGCTCCTAACAGACAAGGACTGAGCCACCATCACAAGAACTTAAAATGTTGTGTAGTGAGGGAGTGCTCTGTGAGCACAACAAGCCCTTTGTAAGCAAAGCCAAAAATAAAAATCTAAATCACGTGCTTTTGAAATTTGTAGTATGAGGATTATCTGTTTTACTCAAATTTGACCACAGAAATAACAAAAGTCTCGTCACATACAAAATTCAGGGAAAAAATAAATAGCACCATCACAAGGGTCAAGGTCTCTGCACCAAAATCAAAGGATTCAAACGAGCCTCCAGATGGGAAACAAGTGAAGCTCTTCACAGGTTTAAATCTTGCTGTGCCCTGGGGCTGCTGCTGAACTCCAGCAGTGCCTGTATGAGCAGCCACACCAATCCCCCTGTGTATTCATACACACACAGCTGCAAAAAATCCAGTGCTTTAAAGCCCTTTTAATATTTAATGATGATTTGGGTGGGTTTCTGTCCCTGCCATTTTTCTTTCAGGAACAGATTGCAATAAAATTATTTTTTCAGGTTCTCCTCTTTCGAATTTTACCCATCCATATCTTACCAAAATTAATTTAAACTCCATGAAGACAAAATAGAAAATTCTCTGATCCTTAGTAATCTCGTGTTTGAACTCCTGCAGTCTCCTCCTTTAGCCTTTGCAATCCCAATTTGCCATCCTTTAGTCTAAAACACTGAAACACTTGGGCTGGGTCTGTAATTTGATTGCTTCAGGTTGGTTTTTTCCTTCTTCTTTTCCTTTCTTTCTTTCTTTCTTGCCATCAGAGGACCCTGCCATGGGCTGTTGAGCCGGAGCACTCCCCCTTTGTTCTGACAAGACCTCATTGGCTGCCCGTTCACCAGATTTCCCAAAAATCACCCCCTGGTCTGATCTGTTGACACAAAGCAACCCCACTACCCTGCAAAACCCACCAACCAACCCCTCTCCACAATTCCCCGAATCATCTCTACAGAGGACCCACTCCTGGTGGTTCCAGGCTCTGGTTCAGATGCCACTTCTGATCCAGAAGGTCTGGAACTATGGAAAAAGAAGTTTCCTTGTTAAACTCTCACCAGAAAGAAAGAACCTGCTGCTAGAACCTCAGAAATTGTACATTGCTGATTTTCCAGAATGCTACTTGATGGGATTTAGGAAAAATTAAAAGAAGCTTATGAGAAAAGGAGGATTCAGCTGCTCCCTGAGTCTCAGATGCTCCATGGCCAGGTCATTCCCCCAGGTATCACACTGAGGGGACAAATGCCTGCATGCCCAAGGGACAACAGCTCAGCTGGGATGGGCACTGCCTTCATTCCCGTTTCGGTGCTGCTTCTCCAGCACCACTGACAGAAACCTTCACAGGGGAGAACCACCTGCTCCAGCAGGACTGGGCACTCTGGGGACCTCTGGGATGATGGGGAAAGGGAGGATTCCTCAGCAGTGAGGTTTGGGAAAAAACCCAAACCAAGCCAACAACAAGAGAAACCAACTCGAAGCAAAACCACAAAGGAAACAACCAAAAAACAGAAAAGCCATTGGCCAGAGCAGCCCAGAAGTGGCAGAAGGACCTGGGAAAAGTGGTCACAGGGACACCCATTGGGGTCATCCTTACAGCAGCAGTGCCAGGGATCATCCCATGACCAGGCTTTTAGGGTTCTCCTGTCCAACACAAATTTCTGAAAACTAACGTGGACTCATCTCCCTCCAGGCTGGAATTTATATCCAGAGGCTTGCTAAGGTTAGAAAGTGTAAAGATATAAACGCCAAGAAAGACTACAGGAAAGGATTCTCCTCTTTCCCCCCCAGCATTCCCCCTGGGCAGTGCTTTCCCAGCAGAATCAGCTGGATCACTGCATCCCAGACAGCAGCAGCTTCACCCACGGCGCCCCTCCAGCTCTGCTGCAGAGCTCACAGCAGCTGCTCCAGCACAGCTCAGCACAAAGAAACAAAACCCTTCCTCCCCTCTCCTCCTACAGTGTTTAAGCCACGCATCTGCAGTTGCCAAGTCCTCTTTTTGATGCTGGAAATTTACATTTGCCTTCACATACACACATGCTCCTTTTATCACACTGATAAACTCAGTTTTTATCCTCATCCCAGATGATGCTGGTGGAGAGAAGAAACTACCTGCTACAGAGGAGAAGCTGGGCAGCTGTTCCTGCAATAAACACTGTGGGTTTTTTAAACTGAGTCCATAAAACCCCATTTAATGGACAACAACAAGATCCATGTCTGCATTTATAAAGCCAGGAGCTCACGTAATTCATGCTCTCTTCTTTTTGGGTCTGGGCAGAAGGATTCACAGCACATCATTCCCAGAAGGTTTTATAGTGAGTGGCAAACCTCTGCTAAACGTTGTCATTCATAGAGAGATACTTAAAATTATAACTGATTCTAAACCAGAGGTGCAAAGTTGCTGCAAATAAGATGAAGAAAATTCCCCAAATTCAGACTAAGAAGTTATGATCTCTGCTACATTCCAGCCCAGCTCAGGTGAGTCACTGATCCCAGCCTTGGCATTTCCAGTGCTCTTTCACTTTAAGGAAAGGGGGGAAAAGGAACGTGACCACAAATCCCAAACAAACCCCACAAAACCCAGCCTTCCACCACATTCCCTCACACTGGATTTAGCATCAGTTCAGGTCAGTGCTGGTTCCAGAACTGGCACTAAATGATCTGGGCCAGCAGAAGCTGGAAGCAGGAATTTTCATATCTATCAGATAATCAAGTTTTGCAGGACAAGTGATGATGATGTGTAAAAATTCCATAGCAGCTAATCAACGACAAAACTTGAGGAAGCAGCAAAAAGCTCATAATGAAGAAATATATTCCACCACAGGTGGCAGGAAATTGTAGCTACTGATAACAAGTGTTATGGGGCTCTGGCAAAGAAAGAAAATCAGCATAAGCATGAAGGCAAAGTAGTGATAGCACCAATAAAAAAAAAGCCTCAGAGCACTCTCCAGAAATCTATCGTGAGAATCAAGTGAGAAGTAATAAATTTGCATTTTCTGTAAGACCTTGCATTTAAACATATTCTTAAATACTTTGTGAGTTTCAGGAGCTGGCTGCAGACCACGTGTTGCTTGAGTACATAAAAAGCAAAGCATCACTTCACTGAGCACTGAAGCACCAACATCTGCAGGGAGAGGTTGTGGGGAAATCTAAAACGAGATTCAGGAGCAAATTGCTCAATCCATCCAAACGGTGCAAATGATGGAGAAGCCAAAGAATTCCAAACCTGTGCCTTGGAACATGACAGGGACAAGTAAGGGACAAAGCAGGAGGCTGGAGCTGGCCAAGGTGGTGGGGGGAGGTCCCCCCTGGAGCAGTCACAAACTCCTCTCCTGCTGCATCTGGAGGCATCCCCAGCTCAGGGAAAGGCAGGCAGCAAGGGCAGGGGATCCCAGAACCTGCCAAAGCTGGGCACCATCAAACACCCATTCAGGACAGGTATTAACACCCCTGGCTTGGATGAATTCTCCAGGGGAAGAAATGGATTGCAATGAGAAATCACTGGCCCAGCAAACTGAAAGCAAACAGAGAATTCACCCCCTGTGCTGCTGCAGGGGAACACAAATCCTGAAGTCAAGGGAATTCTACCAGCCACGGCCAAGAGCAGGCAAAACACAGACCTTAAAGCTGCTGAACGGGATCTGCGAGCTCCGGTTACATCCCAACAAGGACCAGGTGAGAAAGGAACTTGTGTTTTGTCTAAAAGGAGCTCAGGCTGAGCTCAGCAAGGAGCTGCACTTGCAGGGTAAACTGGGAAAAGAGGAAAGGACATCAAAGTCAAGGAGAGACTTCCCAGCACCCAGGAAAGCAATAAAATCAGCTGGGGGGGAAAAATCCCCTATCCAGACCCTGCAGTTCTGTTTCTCCCTTAAGAAGGGAAATTTAACACGGAAATGCCACAGAAAGTGAAGGAAGAAGCAAAGCTCAGGTGGGGTCACATAAGGAAAAATTCCCTTTTCCGTGGGATCAAAAGACTTAAACTGGGCAAAAAGGAAACGCCTCTCTGCCTTTCAGGGGTGAATTTGTACCATGTAGGATGCTCTGAGCATCAAGCAAGGCTTGGCACACATCCTTTGAAAAAGAGTGTGAATAAAGACAAATGTTAACGCGCTCCTTTGTGAGATTCGGTTTCTACATATTACCATTTGAATTGTACTCAGCCTCTGTGTGTCACATTAAGAAAATTCCCATTTCTCTGCTCTGCATTAGGAGAAACCAGCAGCAATCTGGGCTCCAGAAAGAGCCAGCAGGCAGTGAGAACCCAGGAGCACACCTACAAACCCTGCACCATCCAGCCTGCCAAGGAAAACCCCAAAGCAGCAACACACAAATTCCCCTTCTTGGGCAGCAGCTCCTAACTGATCACAGGCAATTTATTGATATTGCCAAGGCAGGAAGGATTTCCCATTTGCAGCTGCTCCCTGGGGCACTTTGCCTTTCCTCAGGGAGGGAAATGTGTCCAACAGCACCTGCAAGGAGATCCCCTTGTGCCTACGGAGGTGGCCAGGGCAGAAATTGTGAAAAATGCCTTTTTCCAAAAAATTACTGAGCACCAGAGAAACACCCAGAACGTACCATTAACCACGTCCTGCCAACCCCCAAAGCAGCTCTTTTGGTGACAGGGAAACAAATCCACTGAATAAGCAGGGAAAAGAAATATCCCCAACACGCAAAACTAAAATATATATTTTTTTTTAAAACTATAATGAAATTAATATTATAAAAATATTTTCATTATTACTATGGGCTCTGATCTTTTGAGTTATATTCAATATTTCTGAAGATTTTTTTAATCAGAGAAGTGTATCAAAAGCAGTAAGAAAGGGAAAAAAGTCATGACAACAGTAATTAGGAATAGAGTATTAAAAAAAGATTAAAAAAAATAAAATCTTTCAGTCATGTCCTAAAGTTCAAGAAAATTCCATAGAAACTTTACTTCCTGGACATGGCAGGAATGATCCTGCCTGGCTCCCACAGCCACACAGAAGTCAGACCAGGGCCAGGCTGTGATTTATGTTCATTTACAAACTGATATAAATCAAATCCATTTCCTCCTGTCCCTCCAGCAGGCACTGAAGTCTCACCTGACCCTTCCTCCCCAGCATTACCAATTCCTTGGAATCCTGGGGAGCACCAACACTGTTCTCTCTGCCAGAGAGGAAAAGGGAAACCAGCCCCTGACACTGAGGGTCTTTGCCATTTTTCACAGCCAGGTCACACCAAGACAGGTGAGCATTGCTTAAATCCCAGGGAAACACTCATTAATTAGAGAATTAACTGACATTATCTATTAACTTCATAGTAATCCATCCAAGAGATGATTTGAACCAAACACACAACACAGAATTCAGCAGGAATATGTTCAATATTTTTGTTGGTTTTCTTTAAATCCTAATTTTATTCCATTAAGACTCCACTAAATTTTCTTGCTCTTGTGTTTCCACATTGTCTTTTAATCTGTTGTTCAGGAGTCTGATGGGATGTTTAGGCAATAGAACACATGCAGAGGTTTGCATGGCCATGCTGGGCATCCTCACAGGGCCACAGTTCCCACCACCTTTAAAACAGGGATAAAAATCCATCTTTTTCTAATGCACTCCAAGATCTACTGATGAGAACCCCTGCAAGAACTCCTGTCTGCTGCTACCCTCTCTCTGAGTCTGGTTATGTTGGAATATTACCCTTCCTGACCTCTGAAAATAACATAAAATTGAAATGAAGCAGTAATTGTGTGATTATAAAATGTCACTAACATCAGACTGTAGGAAAAGGCTGTTTAATTAAAGGAAGTTTGCTCTTCAAAGGAGGAAGAGTTCAGATCCATGCACAGATATTGATATATTTAATGTAGTTGTGCAAAGAGAAGGTGAATGTACAGATCTGCTCTGGGGAGGAGTTCAGATCCATGCACAGATATTGATATATTTAATGTAGTTGTGCAAAGAGAAGATCAATGTCTGGGTTTTTGTAGGTCCAGATGTGCTCTGCCTCTGCACAGCCCCTCTGAAGGAAGAGCATCACCTTCACAAGTGCCAGAAAATGGGACAGGCTCTTCTTGCCCTGCAGATACAGGGGACAAAGGCAGCCCAGAAACGGATGGATGGGGCTGTCTGTGCCATCACACCTGCAAACCAGAGTTTGCTGCCATCTCTCATGGTTTGGGATGAGCTGACGGATCCTTTGTGCTGGGAATTGCAGTGGAGTGAGACTCTGAGCCCCAGGCTTTGCTGTTTGGCCCCAGTGGTGGTGGCAGAAGAGACAAAAGCCATCTGCCAAAGGCTCTCTCACTAGTGGAGAAGCCCAAAGTTCCAGTGGCTTCCCAGGGCCCTGCATTTACAGGCCAGGAGGGGAAAGCAGGTGCAGCTACACGAGATAAAACCATTTCTCCAGCTTTCCATCCCCAGTTCCAGCTGGCATTTCAGTGCTGAGCAGCACAGAAATAACAGCACAGCCCAAAGCAGCTCCTTAATAACTCCAATAAATCACGGGGATGACAAAACAAAACCAAGAAGGACTTCACGTGGGAACATCTTCAGGAAAGGACAACACCTGCAGCTGCCTTTGAGAAAAAATAATCCTTGGGGGCTCCTGGGCTCAGCAGAGACATTCCCAGAGCATTCCCAGAGCAGTGGGACCTCCTGGCTGTTGTCTACAGCTCCTGCCAAGGTCTGACCACAGCAGGTGCTTTGTGTGCACCAATGCAAACAGCAACACCTTCCAAGGGTGCAGCCTCAGCTCGGGCTGGGAGGGAAGTTAACCAGAGGAATCCAGGGATTCAGCCCATTTTATCCTGGAATGGGATGGGAGAGGCTGAAGGCTGTAGGAAGGTTTGTTTTGGGGGGGTTACCATTTTTTCTCTCTACAACCTCACCGAATTGTGTGGTTGTGCCTGGCAGCTCGCCTTCCACAACAGGAATTGAAATTATTACACTGAGAGATAGAGAAAATTACAGTATTTCAAACTCTGCTTATTTCTCTGCAAAAAAAAAAAAAAAAAAAAAAGGACAAAAACCTTGGGAGGCTTTTCTTTTTTTTAATAGCTGAATGACTAAGTTCCCTCTCTAGTAAACCTGTCTTTGCTTTTCAGTCTCTTACAGACATTTAAATGTCTGACAAATAGATTATAGACTACGTGTTTTAAGAGTTTGGGGGAAAAATGAAGCTCGAATCTGCAGTACTTTGAAAGACAAGCACAATATTTGGTCTGCACAGCTTGTGGCACCTATTAAAACCTTCATTAAAGCACCAGTGACAAACTGCTGCTGCCAGGCAGAAGTGATGCTGAGCACTCTGCAATACTTGATGGTACAGATGCCCACACAGTCATTATGACCATGCTTTCATTCTGCTCTCTGCTGAAATATACAGACACCTACTAGAACATTTTGATATAAGTTGGGTTAGTTTTAGCTCCAAGAGCCCATCAAACTTTTACATGGAGGTGAGAACTATAGGTACACTCATCACCTGAGTGGAAATCCAGCTGGAAATTACCAGTGGAAAACAAGAGCCAACCTTGGAGCAATTTCTCTCCACATTTACACTACATAATATTTTGAATGCATTAAAGCTGTGCAAGTGCCACTTTGTACAATGTGATTATTTTCATAAACTTCCTAACACAGCAGTTGTTGTTGCAGGTTTTTCAACAGACAATATAGAAAAATTCATCTAAACCAAGTCTGTGCAGCATTCTGCACAGCAGCTCCACAGAACTTAGAGCTCTCATCTGTGGAGAGCTCCCTTCATCACCCCCAGAAAACCAGCAAAGCCTTTTAACCTGAGTTGTTCATTTCTTTGTGCTTCTCCCATCGAGCTCTAAGTCTGCTCCACACACACCACAGGAGAGGGAGGGTTCTGGGAACAGACACCCAAAGCAACAGGGTGCTCTCATTCTCTGTTTCCCATGTTTACTTGTTGAAAAAAGAGTGTGGTTCTCTCTCTTCCCTAATAACTTGTTAGCTAATCTCAATATTTTCAGAATATATTTCTTGTTGTCATAAAGCAAATTTGCTCAGACGTCTCCTTGCAATCATAAAAACCAATACTGAGCTTATACTTCACTCTACAAAACTATTTCACAGTTAATACTGATTTTTCTCTATTGGTTCTACTATTTCATAAGCCCAAAACTTACTTGCTAGTGAGTGCTATTTTCCCTTCTTTTCTCTAATAGGCTGAATATTATACCTTATTTTCCCTCCTTGGTTAATGAGCCCTCAGCAACAAGAGAGGTAACAAATGAAAATACAGATTGTACGTGCATTGCATCACCACTTGCAAGTTACTAGAATCACTTGCTATTCAAGAGAAAATTCAGGATAAATACCAGCTTGTTCCTTCCACTTAAAAAAATAATGGAATTTTTGTACAGTCAATGGCAGCTGGGCAATGCCATTTTAACAAGGTTAAAAAGTTCAGCCAACCCAGCCTGCCTGGCTTTCAGTGCAGTGATAACTAAAGAAAAGCTGGAGGTAATGTGGTGCTGCCCCAGACCTAACAGCACTGGCTGGATTCCTGCTCATCTAAATGGAACATCCTGGAAATGTATGGCTTCCAAAATTTAATCATTAAACCCCTCACCACCTGGTTACACAAATTGAAGTCTCATCACTGCTAAGGCAGAGCATTTTCACACAAGGGAAAAAGGATAAATAAGATTCACACCACATCAAACACGATGACAAACGCATCAGCACTCCACCTGGATCTAATAATTTTATTAAGTTGAGCCTATAAAACATTGCTGATGATATAGATCAAAAAAATAATTAAGCCATGCACTATTACTGCTGGAGCTTTCATTTCTGCATCCCCACGCTTGCATTCCAGACTGTAACTGATACTTTACCTGAGAAATTCTAGTTTGTGAGTAAAACTGAGCGTTTGCCTTATGAAGAACAAATTTCTATTTGTGGGAAAAAATCCTGCCTAAATCAAGCACAGAGGAAGCATTACTTAGTCCAAAATCCCAGGGTCTGAGGGCTGAGGGAGAATGTAGAATTCTGCCAGAGGTTCCTGTTTGCAGAGGTGCCAACTCTTCCTGCATCACCTCCGTGCTGGGGTTCAGCATCTCCTCACACAACCCACCAGCAGGGCACCCCAAACCAGGTTTGTCACGTTCCCTGATCCCACATTTCACATTACACAACGTAAAGACACAGCAGATTGATCTTCCTAACCGAGGCAATCTCTCCTTAAACAATGCAAAGCATCCCTATGTGGAAAAAATCTCTGGCAGTCGTGTGGTAAAGTGAACAGAGCACTTCTGTGTCCTTGGCTGGCATCACCAAGCCAAACTTCAGGATTGTCTTTACCAACAAAAGTGATTTCCTCACTTTTTTCCTCACTTTTCCTCAATTTTCCAGAATTTCTATGAAGTTACAACAGTAGATTTTTTTTTAATTTGAGGGAGGAAGAGAAAAAGAAACAACTTACAGTTGTCTTGTGAAAAGGAGCGAGTGCTTCACCAACAGGGTTCTGAGTCACATAACCAGCTGGGTCTTCTCGTGTTGGCTAATCAATCTTGATTTCAAAACTGGAAGAAAGAAGGAAGATAATTAGACTTGACAAACCCCAGAGAATTAAGCAAATTAATAGAACAAACAAGGATTGATCTAAAGGATACCCCACAGGAGAAACAGATCCAAGAGCAAACATCCAGTGTCATAAATAGTTAGGGACATTTGGCAGTAAAATGAAGAGATTAAAAACTTCCAACTCTGCGACCAAAGATGTGAATGAAAAGCTTAAAAACACAGGCCTCAGTCCCAATGATGAGTCTTCCTACACATTTATCAGAGCTGTAGCCTTCTGGCCTCTCGTATTTGTCAATAAATCTGATTTTTAATGTTTTTGCAGACCAAAAACCCCGAGTGCGTTGTGTCTGAGAGGGGAAGGCCGGCAGAGAGGGCAGGAGCAGAGGGGAGACATTCCCCTGGTCCTCCTTGCACGACAGAAGAACTTGGAAGGGAATAATTGAGAGGTCTTGAGGTCAGCACAGCGATGTCACTGTGAAGAAGTGACATTGTGGCTGGTTTGATGCTCAGGAGGGTGCAGGGAATGACAGGCAGCAGTTCTGCAAGGAGAGGCCCCCCTTGGACGGCTGCAAGTGTTCCATGTGGGAACATCCCCACTTGCACCAGCAGGACAGACAAAAAGAAAGCCATTTCTCATGTTCTGGTGTTAAAGGGAAGCACTGTGCTCCAGCACTGGGCCATTTGTGACCCAAGGCACAGAATCACACCCGGCCCCTCTCGTGTCAAACCCACAGCATGTGGCACTGCCGGAGGGGACACTCCTGGGACAGCAAACATCCACTCCTGACTCCTGAGTCCCAGCTGATGACCAATTCATCACACCCCTCAGTAAATCATGGTTGGGTTCAGCTTGCTAAAGCTGCATTGTTTAAGGCCCTTTGAACACCATGTGAAAACATCTTTCATTATAAATGAGGATTTCCCTGCAGACACTGGTAAGACCACATCTGCTTCATCTTGGATTGCACAAAGGAGGGAGCTTCCCCAAACTCCTGCCACTACGTGTCAGCTCTGCCAGGTTTGGCACATCATGGCCTTCACTCACTCTCCACCTTGTGCCCAAATGAACGTTTAAACTATCCAAACACATTTAAGCTCCACATTGCTGGCATTTGTCAGACTTGTTTTAGGTATAGCAACATCCCTTAAACATTCTTACCATAACTCAGGTCAGTTCAGTTTGTATAATTTATCTGAGACTTCCAGGACGTGGACATCATGGCTTTGTAAACTACATTTCAGATGTAGTGAGGGTTAATGCATAACACAGTGCTCCAGGACCACACACTATCTCCAGACTCTCTTCCCTCATATCTGTAGGCATCACTGGGAGCTGGGGGATGGACAGATGGAGCAGCCCAGGGGAGAAGGACTTGGAGGTGCTGCTGGATGAGAGGCTGGACATGCCCCAGCCATGTGCTGGGACCCAAATCCCCCTGCCCCAGCGTGGGCAACAGGGGAGGGGGATTCTGCTCCTGTGCCCCTGTGCTCAGGTGAGAGCCTACCTGCAGAGCTGCCCCAGCCCTGGGCCAGCTCAGGGAGCACCTGGAGCTGCTGCAGAGCCCAGAGGAGGCTCCAGGGGGATCAGAGGGATGGAGCAGCTCTGCTGGCAGGAAAGGCTGGCACAGCTGGGATTGCTCACCTGGACAGGAGAAGCTTTGGGCTGAGCTCAGGGTGGCCTTGCAGGGCCTGGAGGGGCTGCAGGAAAGATGGAGAGGGATGGTTTACAAGTGCCAGGACACAGGGAATGGCTCCCACTGCCAGAGGTCAGGGCTGGATGGGATCTTGGGCAGGAATTGTTCCCTGGCAGGGTGGGCAGCCCTGGCACAGGGTGCCCAGAGCAGCTGTGGCTGCCCCTGGATCCCTGGCAGTGCCCAAGGCCAGGCTGGACATTGGGGCTGGGAGCAGCCTGGGACAGTGGGAGGTGTCCCTGCCATGGCAGGGGTGGCACTGGGTGAGCTTTGAGGTCCCTCCCAACCCAAGGCACCCTCTGATGAGACTCTATGACATTTAATGCCAAGGGAGGCACAGCCTTGCACTGCCCCAACACAGGGCACTGACACTGAAGGAAGAACACCCTGAACCTGCCTGCTGAAAACAGGAACCTATGGAGGATCCAGTCTGAAATTCCAGCCTCAAGACTCTGTCTACCAAAGGAAATGTGACTTTTGGAACAGGTTTCTAACCAAATATTTATTATCAGGCTGTACCACCAGGTGGCAAGATTGCAAAATAAAGGAGTTTTTTAAATTGTTGCTATAACCCGTTCAGCCAGGGCTGCTTCAAGGACCCTTCCTTGGCCGTGGTGATTGTTTTGGGAGGACTTGGGTGAGTATTTAACATGTACCCACTCGGGCCTGTAAAATAAAGTCTTTTAACTTCTCTCCCTCACTCTTCATGCACTCAGTGGTCAAATGCAACACGAGATTTCCAGCACATGAAAAAGGAACTTGTGGCCACCAGCTGCACTCCTCTGAGGAACTTGGTTTTCCCACTGTTCTCATCCTGCTCCCTCTTTCCCTGATAACCAGTTCAACCTTTTCAAAAGAGCCTAAAACCTGACATGGCTGCAGGGAACCACGTAATAAATGGGCATACAACTCAAAAAGATTAATAAAATTACTTTGCAAAGGAGAGTAAAGACTTTACACAGAGTGTACTCGCAGTCATCTGGGTAATTTTTTTCCCCAATATTTTCATTTCTCAGGTTATATCCCAATTATCTGTAAACCAAGAAACAGGGCAGTTGTAAGCTCTACACTAAAGGTGTGCCATGGACACATGAGCTCAGTTTAAAGGGCTGAATTATTATAATATGTTATTTTACAGCCCATTTTAATTCAAAATTTGGGAAAAATATGAATATCCAGTAACAACTTGGAAAGCTCTGTCTCTCTATGCTTTGCCCCTAGATCACAAAGGACACCATGTGAGCCCCCAGTCCACATTATGGGATTTATTTACATCTATACACACACAGATAGAGAGATAGATAGCTAAATAACAGGATATAAAATATTAGTAAAGCTAATACTGGTAACCAGACCAAGCTGGTGAGAAACTCTACCTCACCATGAGATATGCAACACAACAAAAAAACAACAATGATTCCATAAACAGTTTAGGGGCTTTTTCCTTCCATTTGTAGCATTGCACCTGCTCCATAACACACAGCTACACTTCACAGATGCTTAAAATATTGTCATTATCCCTGGAGCTAGAAGAAATTAGGTAGGTGTAAAATAATCAGAATGTCAAGCACATTAAATGTCAAGCATAAATAAGAACCAAAATTGGAATCTCTCAAAGATGCTGGTACTCCCACAGTTGGGCAAAAAGTGTTAACTTCAATAACTTCCACCATTTGGGACCTGTATTATTATACAAACCACAAAATTCTCTGCCTTAATGGCATCAGCTTGAAAGATGATTTGGCATTAGAAAGCAGAAGTAAATGTTATCCAAAACATCAAGAAAACTTCCTGCCCCAAAATAGATTTTTTATTTGAGACTCTTCAATTCAAACACTCCAGGGTATTGAAATTTAAAAGAGAAATAAAAAATCCAAAAGACTTTGCAGGAGAAGGGAGGGATGAGTAATACACAATTAAATGTAACTGCGTTACATGAGATGGCACCAAAATATAAACTGCAAAACAAACTGCCCAGTTATGTTCCTTCAACCAATAAAACAAAACAACTTGTTCAATCAACTTTTAATTCCATAATCCAATCATCATGAAAGTTAAAATCAAGTACTCTTTCCCCAGTGAGTTGATACTAACTAAATATGATAAAGTGAAGATACCCAAAAACTAAATTAGATTGAAAACTCTTCCAAGAGAGATTTGCTTTCACCTAAGTTCATACCATCCCAGCACAGAGTCAAATCCAGAAATCTAAACTGCAGTTACCTAAAATTAAAGCTTGAAAAAAAAATATTAAAACCCACAAAGCACATTATGCCATGCTTAGGGAGTGCCACCTATTATGAAACGTCCAGTGAAATCCACACAAGCGTTTTGGGTTTTCTGATCTGGAATCAACATCTCCTTTTCTTTCCATATTACCTATTTAACTTTCTATTTGAACCAAAGCAGCTTTACTGGAGAGTGAGGGCTTGGGAATGCCTTTGCTTTGGAGGGCTTCAGCTGAGCAATTCCCTGGAAAAAGTCTGTGGCCCTGGAGGAAGCGTGAGCCCATCGGAGATGTCTGCATGGCCAGAACACACCACAGAACACCGGGGATTTACTGGTCGTGTGGAAGACATTCACACTCCTGGACAGAGGCAGGATGGAAACTTTTCTAACCTCTGCTCATCCTTTCAAAGAGCAGGAGCTCTTCTCTTTCTGGGAAGAGCTGGAACAGAATCACTGGATGGACAAGTGGGTCAAGAGATACAGGGCTGAGGTTCATTCAGAGGAACCTGTGGGCCCAGGGCTGCACTGCCATTGACCTGATTGGCAGTAACCCAGCATCAGGGTTAAAACACCTGCACAGAACCGTGTTCCTGAGGAGGAAAAACATTCCAGGGAGCTGAACTTCCCAGCTCCAATCCTCCTCTAAAGCTCGCGAAAACCCCGCGCACGCCGCGCCTCGGCAGCGTCTCCTGTGCCGCGCCTCAGGGCTTTGGAGCAGAAAACACCCAAACTCACAAACTTACCCAATTTTACAGTGAACTGATAGAACTAGGGCAAGGCAGATTTACTCCCCTGCTTTAAGGAATGAAGGCTCTCTGGATATTTAGGACTTGCTAACGTGCAGCGCCAGGATTATCACGCCAGCTTAAGCCTGTGCTTCAAATCCAAAACTAACAAGAAAATACAAAGTATAAAGGTATTAATAACTGGAGTTAAATTACATTAAAGGCTTTGTTGGATTTCTTCTTTGCCTTATGAATTAGTAAGAAAATGGAAAAAAAATCAAAAATTTTATATGTAAAATGAGGCAGTGCCATAGAGGTGGGCACTCTTCCTTAAGGTCTTCATGAAAATAACATTTTCTCTTCCTAGAGAGCACTGTGATCCAGCCACAGACTCATGCAACTGAAGTACATGTTCACATTAAAAAAATAATAAAATCAAATCCTCTTCACATTCAAGAACACTCTCTAAAGCACTTACTCTATAAAAAGAAATCTGAGAGAGTACATACACCTGTTATTTCAGGAACCAAACAAAAATAACAAGAGTGCCACCTATCCTTCATTAGGAATAACAGAACTTCCCGTGGACTGACCCTGCTGCTAAAAACCCTGCACAACAAAACCTGACAGCTAAGAACGTAGAAAACTCTCCATCTGGGCAGAAACTTGGGGGAGAAATGCAAAGGAGTGTTGCATGGAAAAGCAACAAAATAAAAAAAGAAATACAGGAGGAGGACTTGGGAAAAATAAATCTGTTGGGTATCAGAAGTATAAAATCCAAAAGATTGAACCCAGGAAAAATAAAGACTAAATTTTAAAGCTTGAGGCCACATTTTGGGTTTCAGTAATGATTTTATGAAAATAAGTTTGTATGTAACATGCAATGGGCAGACTTGGTCTAGAAGAAGCTGCTGTGCAGAGGCAGCAGCTGCCACTGAACAGGAGACAGGGAATATTTATCCAGTGTGGACGACTGGAGCAGCAGAGAGAGGTGAGAGGGGCATTATTTTCTCTTTTTTTAAGTTTATAGCAGATATAGGAGTAATAAAGATGAGCAATCCTGGCATCTATACCAGGAAAATATAAAGAACTTATTGTACCTAGTGATAAACACATTTTATTAATGAAAAAAGGAGGAAAGTTTTCCTTTTTGGTAAAGGGAAGTCATGGCTCACCACCTGCTACGTGCACAGGGACAAAGGAAAATCCATCTATCTGCATCTATGGAAATCCAATAGATATTTGTAGGCTTTCCAAACTGCCCCCCACCTGGGGAGTCACATGGAAATGAAGCCACTAGGAGATAATACAGAAGGCCTCTGCTTTTCAGAAAAATCTGGTGAAAATACGGGAGGCAGAGCTGAGTTCTCCCTGCAGTGGACACCGCAGAGCTCTCCAGGGAATGTGAAATGGAAAAGGGAACAGCAGCAGAGCCAAGGGAAGGGGCAGTGTTCCTCCTCTCAAGTGAGGAGGGGCAGCCATGGAGAAGAGCAAAAAGACCTTTCCAGCTGCAACTGGACATTAAGGCAGGAGATGAATTTCAACACAAGTCCCCACAATACAATAAACACCTGGAAAAACAAATCCTAAAGTTACTGCTCAAATGGGGGAGGTCTGAGTTGATCCCCTCCCCAGAGGAGTGAGGCTGGGATAAAACAGTGACATAAAACATGGCCTTACACAGGACAGCATCCCTTCCATTTTCACACAACCACACACAAAAAAAAGGTCAAACATTTGTCACCTCTCCTATGGAGACAGCCTGGAGAAGGCTCCAGGGAGACTTGAGAGCTCCTTCCACGGCCTAAAGGGGCTCCAGGAGAGCCGGAGAGGGACTTGGGACAAGGGGGAATGGCTTCAAACTGAGGGAGGGCAAAGTTAAATTGGATATTGCGAAGGAATTCCTGGTATGGGGGTGAGGAGGGCTGGCACAGGGTGCCCAGAGCAGCTGTGGCTGCCCCTGGATCCCTGGCAGTGCCCAAGGCCAGGCTGGACACTGGGGCTGGGAGCAGCCTGGGATGGTGGAAGGTGTCCCTGCCCATGGCAGAGCAGAGTGAGATGATCTTTATGGTCCCTCCTGACCCAAACCATTCCTAATCCACAATCCACTGTTTCAAGACAGAAATCTCTTGATGATGAAGTAACATTTTTTAAATCAAGTGGACAGCCAATGCTGACAGCTAAAGCACCATCCCCACTAAATTTCCCAGGAAAGTGAGGTGTGAGACACCGAGCTCCAGGAAGCATTGCTTGCCAAGCAGATCTTCATCAGAGACGTGATTTACAGGATAAACAAAATGCAGTGTCGTGCTGGAAAGTAATGGAGGTTACCTCAAACCTGTCAAAATTCACAACTTCAGCCTCCCCAAAAGCATTGCAACTGCTTCACCGTAGGAAAAAGGTGGGAAAGAGTCCAAATGAGTACTGCAACCTCAACGTGAACTCAAATAAAGATCGTTCCATCAAGTTCCCCAGCAGAAGCTCCACAGTGAGGAGTCCTTATGGACTGGTTTACACAGAAAACAGTGAATGATGGTTTATCTATTGGGGGAGCTTTGATCCAGTGGTTTATATAACATCAGTCCCTAAGTATAATTAGAGCTATATAATCAGTCTGGGAATACATGCTGTTTTACTCTCATACAGCTCTGTTTGGAATCACATCCAAGACATTTAAAATTGTACTCCAGTTACAGCTTAAAAAAAATCTGCTGTTTGGTCTCAGAGAAGTTTCAGAAGGATGCTATTAATAAGTATTGAGACGAATACAAAGAATGGCAAAAAAGAAGAAGTGTGAAAAATATTTCCCATTAACATGTGCATATGGTTTCACTCCCAACAAATTTCCTTGCAAAAAACATGTTTATATAACAATATTAAGTTGTTCCATTACCAAAGTGGCTGTAAGTTTATAATGGGACCATTTTGATTGAGGGACCATAAAAATTTCAGCTGGAAGGCAAAAATTTCAAATATGTATGGAAATAATGGAAGTGAAGTCCTGGAGGAAAACGATTTGAGAGAAAAATGACAAAGACAAAAGAAACAAAGCGTTGTTTCTGAGCTCCTAACGGATGCCAAAAGCCCAAGGAAAGAGGAGGGAGGTTGGGATTCGGCCTCTTCCTCACCAAAGATATGTAAGACTGATCCATTAATTGCTGCCAGTGCACTTAAATTCTTCATGCAAACTTGCAATTTTAAGAGATTTGAAGAAGCCCATCGAGCAGCTGAGGCCACCTGTCCCCAGGTGTTGTTTGAGCACCCGAGTCCTTGCCAACATCACCAAAGCATTATTTGAGAATCCAGCTGCAACAGGATTTTAAAGGAATTTTTAATCCAGCTCCATGCCTGGATGAAATAAACAATCCGTATAGAAGATCCTGCTGTAAATGTCAATTTTTTTCCTTGGCATTTACTTGCTTTTGGGATCTGGATTAGCCTTCATGCTCGGCAGGACTGAAGCAGAACTGATACGTGGTAATGCCAAAAATGTAACAATGCAGGAATTTCCACCTATGAGCATTCACAGGCGAAACTTACCCAAGGAAATCACCCAAGCTCTGCCAGTTTAACACTACTCACTGCACCAAAGGAGGGACCAACACAGGCCTGTCAGGAGTCTCCTGACCCTGTGAAAGCTGGGAGGTGCTTCTGCTGGAGGAACAAAACCACCCAGGGCAGGCAGGAGATCACTGGCTGGATGGGGAGCCCCGGCACAGGGTGCCCAGAGCAGCTGTGGCTGCCCCTGGAGCCCTGGAAAGGTCCCAGGCCAGGCTGGACGAGGCTTGGAGCAACCTGGGATGGTGGCAGGTGTCCCTGCCCGTGGCAGGGGTGGCATTGGATGGGCTTTGATGTCCCTCCCAAGCCAGGGAAGCTCAGGGGTTTTTAAAGGCACTTCCCTGCGTGGACAGGTAACCCCCAGAACCACGTGCACATGGTGGTGTTTAAAGCCCTCCCCTGAGGTGCTAACCCAGCATTGCACCGGTGTAACTCTGGAATTTATGGCAGTTAAGGAAAGAGCAGGTGGGGAAACAAGACAATGGCTTGGTAGCAGGAATATTCTCGGAGCTGTGAACTGGAGGAAGCACAATGGCACACCCACGCTGCTCGGGGCAGAGTGACACTCGTCTGTTGGGAGGCAGGGATGCTGAAAGAAAAGGGAAAGAGAGAAAACTCTTCAGGAGGAAGAACTGCTGCATGAACCTTCCCAGCAGGTGTTCAGAGGTGGGAGAAAGACAGGTGCTCTCAGCATTGTCTTCTGCCACAGGAAAATTCGATTGCAAGAGGATTTTTGGTTATTTTCGGAGATCGAGAGGATGAATGTGAGACCAGTGTAACAGCTTGTTACTCTGGGAAACAAAAGGGGTCCATTTGTCAGCAGCTATACGTGGACATGATCATTTCAGAAGTGACACATTAAATATGGATTATTATGCTGGGAAGGAGCAGCACCATCCTGCAGCACCATCCACATTGAAGCCTTCCAGGAGGGCGCCTGAGTAACTGCAGTCAACAAATCATAAGGAAAAATCCAAACCCATTATATTCAGTATTTATACTTGTTTATGACATTAAATATTTACTCTTTGCTCTCTGATTTGAAGATATCAGATGCAACGCTTTTTGCTCCTTATCTAGCAAATACATAAGAATAAACATAGAGAAGATAAATCCCTCAATAGCACCCAGAGCAGCTAAAGAAAGAGGACAGACTCTCCATATATAGATATATATATATATATAAGAACCAGCAGGCACCGAGTTCAGAACTCCTCATCTCCCTCCAACTCCAGTCAAGTGAACTGAAAAGGCCACTTGGAGGAGGGAGCCCCACAGGAGTTGATTTACCCTGTGGATTGCAGGAAGTCTTTGACACCATTTCCCTGGCAAAGCAGGGCGCTCTCCCAGCCCTGAGCAGCAGCATCCTCCCCACGAGCCAAGAGCTCACTCACCCTCACAAAGTTATTCCAGAGTCACCGTGGCTGTGGTGCTTTCCCGGACTTTGTCACCCCGAGTGTCCAAAGCAGCACAGCCTGGACACTGCAGCACCAGGAGTGTGTGAATAAATGTGACTGATGAGGAGTTTAAAAGGTTCTCTGCAAAGCTTCGTGGTGACCAAGGCAGTTTTCATTGTCTCCTCCCTCTCTGCAGCCATTTCGGTGTGCTCTGCACCTCTGCAAGCCTTCTTTCCCTGACAGGATTCCCCGAAGCCACCCGTAAGGCACAAACTGCTCAGTGAGCTGCTGCAGATTGCTAAATGATGGCCTTGCACAAAGCTCATCAGCCTGACTTGGATACTGTAATCACCAATAAGAATTTCGATTTTTCACGCAAAATGCCATCCTATTCCCCTCTCAGAATCACCAGCCTTCAAAATGGCCTTCCTAAGCACATCTGAATCAGTCAGAAATAACAGCTTCATTTTTTCCAATTAATTCAACCTGGCTTAGGAAGAAAAAAGAGCCTAACTTTATTTGCCTCTGTAACAGTGGCAGTTCTAGATTTCTAGTACTTGAAAGAGTCTCTGTACAAGTAATAATACTTGCCTAAATGTCTATTCCTTTAAATGTAGCACCTAAAATTAAAAAAAAAAAAACCAGCTTCCATATCCTTCAGGATTTCCTTATCTGCTTAACTCCTCCAGGGTTTCCTATAAATGAGGTGAAGAAATCTAATAATGGGGTGTATGAAAAAAGAACCCTCCTGACCTTGTTCTAGGAGGAGGAGATTTGTTCAAGGCCCATGCAAGGCACAAGAAGGTGCCCTGAGAGCAGCAGTGGGAGGTGTGTCAGTGCCCCAGGCAGGGCACAGCCCAGAGCTGTGCTCAGTGCAGCTCCACGTGCAGGGAGCAGACACAAGATCCCCAACCCAGCAGGTTCAGTTCATCTCCAGCTGGCACACGGAGCATCCACTTGCTACAGCAAGAGCAGTCACAAAGAGGTTGTGGCTGTCCCCTCTCCCTTCCAGCTTCCTGGGGAACTGCAGCTGCTGGCAGCTCTGCCCGGGCACGGTGGGTCTGTGTTTGTCAGCTCAGCGTGGCTGCAGTGCAGGGGGAACACCAGACACCAGCTCCAATTGTGCCAATGGTGACTCCCTGCCTTCCCCAAGGGGGCCATCCCCGTCACACTGCAGGGGGAACACCAGACACCCGCTCCAATTGTGCCAAGGGTGACTCCCTGCCTTCCCCAAGGGGGCCATCCCCGTCACACTGCAGGGGGAACACCAGACACCCGCTCCAATTGTGCCAAGGGTGACTCCCTGCCTTCCCCAAGCTGGCCATCCCCATCACACTGCTGGGGGATATCGAGTCTCTCACAGGCAATTCCAAAAGCAGTTTAAGGACTCGCTCCTAATTCTTGAGGCAACCTCATTTTTTAACAGAGGAGGTTTTGATTGGGAGTTGTCAGGTCTACATTTCTCTACAAAGGATTTATAGCTGGCAAGAAAAGACAGCAAGGTCATAAAGAAATTCTTCTCTGGTGAAGGTACCCGGACACCAAGGAGCCATTTGGGTAGCAGAGAAAACAGAAATTATATTGAAATTGTTCCCTGTGAGGGTGGGCAGGCCCTGGCACAGGGTGCCCAGAGCAGCTGTGGCTGCCCCTGGATCCCTGGCAGTGCCCAAGGCCAGGTTTGATGGGGCTTGGAGCAGCCTGGGCCAGTGGAAGGTGTCCCTGCCCTTTCTAGCATTCTGTGATTCCGTGAACTCCCCTCCTGAGCAGGAACATCTCAATGCCAAGGCTTGCCCTAGGAACAAAAACTCTGTTCACTGACAACCTTCTCTCACTACCATTTATTGTCCCTAACTCCATTCTGCTCTCCAAGTTTGCACCCAGAGAAGATGGATTTCACATAAGAGTGAAAGCTGGAATGGAAATAGCCCTCTGTAAATGATGGATCTGCATTACACCCTGAAAATGCTTCTTGGAAAATGACAGCTCCAGCCACAGTCTGAGGCACTGGATGGATTGTGTGAATGCTGCCAACGTGCAGAGAACTCAAAAGGACAGGACAAAGACCTAAAAGGAAGATGAGGAGGCAATCACATTACTCCTCAATTTTCAACAAAATCAGAATTTCTAAAGTACATCTGATGCATGATTACTTCCTAACTTAAAGATTATGCAAATGCTCAGGAAAACAGGTTTAGTAATGAAAACCACTTTGCTCTTTGGGCCATTAAAGCAACCAAACACTGGAGTCCTCTTTCACTGCTGCCCCCAGGAACCTTGGGCTCAGCTTTGCTGGCCCTAAGAGCTGTGTGGAGTTATCCTCAGTGACTAAACCCTGCTCAGCCAAATGCCACCCAACAGCCTCGTGCTGGCAGCTCTGACCATCCAGAACCACGAGCCAGGCTCTGTCCCAACCCTAACATTCACCTGAAGAGCAACCTAAAACAGTCATCATTTTGTTCAGAAGATTGTCTTTAAATCACTGTTGAACTAACTTAATGCAAGAATTGTTTTTTAATGTGTCCCTGATTTTCCCTTATCAAGGTCCTAGAGAATGCTTTCAAACAGTTGTACAAATACAAGCACAGCTTATTTAAAACCAGAACCAAATTGACAAAACACTCCCATCTGATTGCAAGTGGCAGGAATAACCATAATGGATGGAAAGCAAGGCTTGGTTTGCTTATCAGGAAAGAAAGCAACTCACCAAATATCTGAGAACACAAAAATGCCTTGGGAATGATACAGAAAAAAACACCTTAATTGAAAAAAAAAATGGCTGGTCTGAATTTTATTTTCTCTGTATCTTTTAAAAGAAAACTCGGACAGTTGTGCACTCACATTGACTCTAAATACAACTGCAGCACATCACGATGGCTCTCACAGCAGAGGTGACAGATCAGTGCCAAGCAGACCCTGATGTGGATTAGGACACCCAGGACAGAGGGGGAAGAACAGAGCTCTCCCCTGCACAGCATTCTTCGTGCACACTGCACATCCCCACAATCAGACACACAGTCACCCTGCTGAATAATGAATAGCACCATGAGAAGGAAATGCAGGAGCAGCAAGCAGAGGAGAGAAGATTCGAGCTGACATTTGCAACGAGAGGAAGTCACCCAGAGGTTCCCAGTGGCTGCTCCAGATGGCTGCAGCTATTTTGGCCAGACTACCTGGCCAGGACAGAGCTGCACTGAGGGGAGCAGAAGGGGACAGCAAGAAGGAAAGGAACAAAGGGGGGAAAAAAATGAGCACTGAAAATGGGCTTTGGAGCCTGCAGGGCTCCTAATGCTGAGCCTTGAGAATAAGAGAAAGTTACAAAATGAAATAGGAACTCACGGTGGCCATTTAGGAAAAGGAAACCAATTACCACTCGGGATTAGACACAGAAATTTCTTTTGGCCACTGTATGGATTCATTATCTCTCCCATGCCTGCCTTTCTATAAATATAATTAAATTGACTATTTCTTATGAGTAAATCTTACATGTGCTTTAGGCCACATAAAGCATCTTGCCATCTAATTGTATTTTTCATCTGCACTTTCCCCCATCAACCTCCCTTACAGTGCAGGGAAGAAAGGAAAAGCCCTTCTGTATAGATCCATCTTTTTTTTGTTTGTTTGCCTTAAAGGCCCAATGCATATTCTAGCTGTCAAAAGTGATTTCCCTGCTCGCTGAGCAAATACTCTCAACAAGGATTTTCTTTTTTATTTCCTACTATTAAACAATGATTTTACAGACACAGGTAATAGAAATGCAGGCAGGTCGGAGCGCATCAAAGATTTATCTCTGGGCAGGAAGTCAAGTTTCATTAAATATAAAAATGAAGTTTATGTAAGTGGAACACAGGGTTGTTGTGAGTTGGCTTTGGGACATAGGTGACAAAGTTGCAGCAAAATGATGAAAAACATAACAAAAGGCAGTCAGAACCTCACATGACCCCAAGCCTGTATGGTAGGTGAATACTCCACTTCCAGAAGACTGTTTTAAACAATATACCAAAAGATATTTAAAGACCTGAAACTGGATTAAGTCTTAAGTCCTGCTGCCTGATAAAACCAAATCTTTTGTACTCTCTAGCGCTGGGCATAAGGCGAGAAATAAACCACAGAGTAAAAAAAGGTAAAGCAAGGGTAGAAGTGGTGTAAATGAGGTTTGTGTCCGACAGCAAGGCGTGAGCTGTGTGCCACACACAGGGTTTGTCTCCAGAGTGCCCCACTCAGTCTCAGCACAACCCAAGGCTTCTCCCCAGGGCTGCATTTAGGGGCCCGAGTGGGAACCATCCCGGGGGCCTCACAAATCTGCTGGAGCCCAAACACAGCGTGCCACAGACATCCATAAATAAAAGGTAAAGCCTTGGGCAGCTCCTGCCAGAGCAGCTGATGTCCTGCTAAGAGGTCTCCTGGTGAGCAGGCTGATGATGGAACAGCATTTAAGGAGCTGAAGAGCCCAGCACATCAGGGTTTTAAATTATCTAAGCAGATAACGAGGACCAGAGGATTACTGCAGAGGTGGAACTGAGCTGGAGGATATTCCTATAAATGCAGCCAGGAGAAGCACAGGCACGTTTTCATTTAGGAATTCAAACACCCGTGGCCTTCAGCAGTCCTCAGGAACCCAATACTGGATCCTGGAGGTATTTAGGTCCAAATAAGCACTGATTCCCCTCCAAAAAATCCCTACATTTCTTATTCTAAACACCAGGTATCAGCATCTGATGTAGCTGAACTCCTTTACTTGTCACAGTGCAGGGTCCCCACTGCCAAAACCCCCAAACTTGATGTATTTTACAAATGCTAAATGTACATGAAAGTTAATCAAGAGAGAAATCTTTACAAAGTGTCTAAAGCTTGTTTAAAATCATTGTCATGTCTTAACAGTGTTGTGAGTGAACTGCTAAACAGAATTAAAAGTCAAGCAAGATCAGATACCAGGAAGGCTTATGTTCCATAAAAAGGTTGAATAGAAAACTCAGAAGTATTTCAGGCAACCCTTTCCATGTTCATTAAACACCATGACAAAACAATAAATCAGAATATGGAAAGCAGAGCATCAGGAGGGTTTAGGAAACTGAGGATGGAACAACATAAAGACAAACAACTTGTCAACAACAGACATTTCCCTCACGTGAGCAAACCTGCAAACTCCATGAGATGATGCGATTTGGAAAATGTCTGGATGTCAAAAGATACCAATAAGTAAGAAATTCGGTGCTTGTTTAATGGATATAAGAGAAATGCAGGCAATGCCATCCCATCACTAGGACGATAATGATGTAAATACAAGAACAAGGAAAGAACACACCAAACGTGGATAATCCACAGCTGCTGCCAGTGTGTCAGAATGTGAGTATAAAAACATGGCTTTGTTTCTTTAATTAATTAAAAATAATTAAACCATAAATAAAAGCATGAGGTGTTTTGGGGTTTTGTTTATTGGGTTTTTTTTAATTAAGCCATGTTTTGGTGTTGAACAATTTTAATACAAAACAAAATCAAATCAGGTTTGTGAAAAGAATTGTAAGATAGCTGTGTTAAATAATGAAAAATAACAAGGCTTCATTCTTTTCATTATTATCAGAAAAGATTAAGTGGAAACTACAGAAGGAGAACAAGTTGCTCCCTGATAGATAAAAGAATTATTAGGATTATTAAAGGAATCCAAATTGGTACAGAAAACAAGCTTTTGCAGTTAAAGGCCAGTGTGTACCCTAGAGCCCACGGATAAGATAACAGAAGTTCTGAAATAAGAAAAGATATAGGAGAATACAAGACAAGGTCCAAGCTTTCAGTGCAAAAACAAGTGAAATTCTGATTTCCAATACTGTCAAGAGTTTCTGATTATTAGGAAAGCTACAGCCCTCCCCTGGCTCTCGCTCCTGAGGATGCACAGCTCTGCACTCTGCTGCAACAGCAGCAAGAGTTCACAGACCTTGAGTCCAGCCAAGTTCAAAGTTCAGCCAGACTAGGATGGCAGTAATGAGCAGCCATGGAGAAGGCACCATGAGTGGAGAGTGCTTACACAACAGGGAGAGGGAGAAATCCAGAAACCCCCTCTGTGACTGGCTGAGCTAATGAAGCCTCGCTTCCTTCTCTGCTCGCTAATTGTACGCAAGATTCAAATGGAGCTTTCTTCCCAAATTAGTGACATCTCAGGAGATCCTATTCCCCAGCAGCTTCTTGGTATTCAGCAGGGACCATCAGCCTTTTTCTTAGGGCTTTCTCCCCCCTCAGCCTGGTCACTGCTCTCCCTGCTGGCAGGCACTCCCTGTTTTCTGTCTCTACCTGCCTGCCCAATACTCTCACACCGGCCCAAGGATTCCAGAATTGTTGAAGTGTGGGGGGGAAAAAGGGACGAATGCAGAGACACACCAAGAGATTTGATCTGAACGTTTCCAAGGGGAGCTACTGCCAAACCTTTGCAGCTCCTCCTCAGTCCCTTCAGCTCCTCCTCGCTCTGCGTTTTCCCCTCTCCTACCCCCACTCAGAAGCACCAAGTCGGGAGAAGGAATCTGGGTTTTGGGAATGAATCACCTTCTCAACACTTCTCTTCAAGAGACTCTTTCCTCTTCGGAAACTCAGCAAGAAATATACATATGCAACAGAAAGCCCAACAAAGTCGATTTAATTTAAGCCCAGAAGAAGGGAATTAAAAGACAAATACTTTGCAGGAGTTACACCCGAGCCGTTTGCTGATTATTAGCAATGAGGACAAAGAAGGCAAATGGTCACAACGAACTTGTCAGGCCACCCCAGCACCTCCTCCTGAAGGAAGCTACCCTACTTTCCAGAGCAGTTTTCCTCAGACTCATCACTTTCTGCTAACAGATGGGAAGCTGAAGATAGAAAGAGGCATCGTTTATGCCTAGCACCAAGGGAAGGGGAAAAAAATTATCTCAGCAGGAGATTCTTTAAAAAAAAAAAAAGAAAATCAGCAACTGTCCTTCTCCTCAGAAAGTAGGGAAGGGGGAAGAGTTGAAGACAAAGGAACACAGAGTTTTCCTGGTGCTGCCCATGCTCTGAATGCCAAACTGAGCTCCTCAGCCTCTTCTGCTCTCCTTGCTCCTTTTCCTGATCGTCCATCAGTGCTAACATAAGAGCAGCAGGAGAATAAAAGCTCCTCCAGAAGTCTAACACAGCGAGTTGGATGATCAAAAAAGCTTCCTCGTACTCTAAAAACTGGAAATGTGTTTTTTCTGTAAAACCCAGAACATTTCAGCTAACCCTTAATCCTGAATTCCTATCTGGATTAGTTTCTTCACCAAGCAGTCAGGATCTCCCTAATTCAGAGATGGCAAAACACTCAATGATCCAGCAGCAGGGCAAATCCTGGGATGCACATTGAAATACTGTGCACTGAAATGCTGGGATGTACATTAACACAGGCTCTCTGATGCAGATTGCAGTTTCTCATTTGCCACTGAGACCTACAGATTTCCTGAAATTGTGATGATACAGTAAAAATGTCACTGGTCTTAAGTCACTTAACGTTTTCTTCCTTTCCACCACTGTGGATATGTGAGAATATTTATCAGTAGTGGTATTAAAAAGGAAAAAAGACCCTCAGACTCAATCCCCACAACAATTTAAGCTGAACTAAACACCTTTAACTTGTGATACTTTAATAGTCAAGGGGGAAAGACCCTCTACTAATTCAGCAAGCTTACCTAGTGCTGAAAAGCACAAAGTGCTAACAATTTTTAGCATCATTTGTCATTTTCTAGGTGCCAGCACACACTCCACTCCCATTTGCATGTGTTTGTGCATGCATGTGTGCCCTTTCCTGTGGTTACATAAAAATGCACACATATTTTGGGGACAGTGGCACCAGAAGCATTAACACCACAATATCTACACACAACTTTGAATTCAGCTAGGAACCTAAACCAAGGAATTTGGGAGCGATTCTTTCATTTTCCTGCCAGTGATTTACTGATTAAATTGAGTAGGAAAGGGCTGGTTTGCCCCAGTGCTCATGTTCATTGAGTAACACGAGTCTTGCCCAAACCCTCAGCACCTCAGGGTGGAAGGAACAGCATTTGCACAAGACTGATTTGAGATTTTTTTAGATTTCTCCCCTGGGAGGGTGGGCAGGCCCTGGCACAGGGTGCCCAGAGCAGCTGTGGCTGCCCCTGGATCCCTGGCAGTGTCCAAGGCCAGGCTGGACATTGGGGCTGGGAGCAGCCTGGGACAGGGGAAATGTCCCTGCCCATGGCAGGGGGGGGGGGAGATGAGCTTTAAGGTCCCTTCCCACCCAAACCATTCTGGGATTTCTCTTTAGTTCCAATTTCAAGAGCCAGCTGAGAGAGTGCAGAGATTTAAAATAGTATTGTGTGTGTAGTTCTTCAAGGGAAAACCTTCATTTCTGTCTTCCCTAAAAGAAAAGAGGTCACCAGAATCAGGGTGAGAACATTTCCAAGGAGGTTTGCCTTTGACAGGGCAGGCATGGAATTGCATGAGTGATTCTTACACAGGAGTGTGAAGATAATAATCAAGCTCTAAGAAGGCTGAAATTCACAGGAGGCCTCTACACAGGTATAAACCCTGAAACAATGAAAGACAAAGGTTTAGTGAAAGTATCAATGTCTCTGTTATTTCTGAACAGATACCAGGTGTTTAACAGAAAAACAGAACACAAATATAGAGCCACACATGCCCAGTTACTCACAAAACCAGAAGTGAACCAGGAAGGTTTGTTTATTAGAGACATCAGAATGCCATCAACTAATTAAGTGCATCTTCTCCCTTTTGGGAAAATAACTGCAGCCTCTGTAGGCTTGAGAAACCTACATGGATTTGGATGAAATATGGACAATGGAACTTGAGCTGCCTCTTTAAATGCCAAGGGATTGTAGGAGGGAACTTCTTTCTTTGGTTTTTCTTTTGGTCCATAATGGGATCCTAGAAGAAACTCCATCACAGCAAGTTCCCTGCCATGGGCATCAAGGACCATTTTATCCTGGAATTTCATTAGACCATCAATTGAGACAAGCACTGACTGAACAAATCAAAGAGAGGAATTTATCTACGGGCAGTGCAACAGATTAAGTTGCCAAAAATTACAGATATAAAATAATGCAGACTACCCTACAATGCGGTTTTGTGAGCTTCTATTTTGTTGGGAGTTCAATTTTGTACCATTGTTATGGACTGTTCTGCAGTGTCATCATAAAGAACATCTAAACCAGTTTCTCTCATTTCCCTACATCTTCCTGACTAGCCTGATACAGGCCTTGATTTATAAAGTCTGTGCTTATTTACAGAATTGCCCTCCATCATCCTGAAATGAATTTTCCTTGAACATTCGTTCCCTGGCTGAAATCTAAGAGAAAGTAATGCTAGGAGAATTTCAAGGATAATATTGGCTGTGAAACAGGGTAGGGAGCCTTTAGTTCAGAGGATCCTTGTTCAGAAACTACTGCAGGTGGCAGAGTGATGAAAACAGTGAAAGAATTCTGGACAGGTTGTCAAGGAAATGCTAAAAGATGAGACCCAGGGTGAGCATCCTCCAGGTGAAGACAGGCCTCTGATCCCAGATTTCCTTTGGTTCCCCCAAAAGTCTCTGATTTCCAGCTGCCACTGTCCCACCCTTTGAGGAGAATGCTTTTGTGAGAGGTTGGAATTTCCCCAGAAATGTTTCCGGAGTTCCCCTGGCACACCACGAGCTGTTGACAAAAGTGATTATGACAGGAATCCGACCTGCTCAGCTTCCAGAGAAAGCCCTGCAAGGAGCAGGACTGCCTGTCCCCTGTGTGTGCCCCCAGGGCTGGCACAGGGCACACCAGAGCTGGCACCCCCAGGCTCTGCTCACTGAGGGCTCCACAGCTCCCACCTCCCTTCCCAAAGCTGACCAAAATCCTCTGGCTTCCCTTTCTGCTTCGTTTCAAGTTCACTTCTTGCTGGGCATTCCAAACAAGCCCGGAAATGGAAGGTTGTAGGAGCGTTCCCACGATGGTCAGATGATTTATCTCAGGAGACGGGGTTGCTCATGGAACACGTGCTTTATTCTCAGGGGTTGTGGGTGCCAGAGTTTGCCATCAGCTGCCAGCCCAGCTGCTGGCGTGGTTCCAAGAGGGTTCCAAGAGGGAGAATTTCCTGTTACAGTCTATTTTATCCTATTCTGTGTTGAATATTCTATTTACAGTGACCAACCGGTGTGAGACACAAATCCTATAGAATTTACATACAGCCTATGAGAACTACTAGATTTAAATAAGGCACTACCTCCTTATGCTAATTTCTATAATCCCTTCTTCCTGCTATCCCTGCAGACCCTTTTTCTGCCTGGTCACTGGTATTGCTCAACATCCTGTCCCTGGACTGGCATCCCTTCCCATATCAAAAGTGACCGTCATTTCTACCTCACCCACCGGCCCGATGTTCTCCGAACCTACTGCTAAACAATCATATTTATAAGGTTTCCCTGTATCACCTTCCCCAACAGAAGGTGTTCCATTCTCACTTGTTAAACAGAGGGATGGGCACCACACAGGTTTCTCCTCTCTCAAACAAGCCCTCAGCTCACGACAACTCAGCACTTTCTGGTTGGCAGCACTGTGACAGACACTGCTGGTCAAGCTCCAGCAGCAGCACGTTTAGGTTTACAAAATTCTTTTTTATTTAAAAAAAAAAAAAAAAGAGAGAGAGAAAAGCCTGAAGTGGTTTCATTTGGCCAAAAAAGGATGCTTGATATGCAGATTTTGTTTCATTTCTGATTAAATGAAAATTGAACACTATTGAGGTGGGAGTTGGAAGACAAATTAACCTGAATGACCAGCACCACCAGCCTAAGATGATTTCACATAAATCTGGAGGAAATTTTATCCAAACCATGAAAAGAAGGTTTAAATACTGAGAACAAAACAAAAACCCCCACCTATTATTAGCTAGTCTGCCATACCTTATGTTGCAGTGTTTAGCTTACATGTTATCAAAATAGAGGTAATTAGGTTGGCATTAAATTCCAGTACATAAAAGCTGCTGAAATTTTCATTTGCAGAGATGTTTAAGCATCATTTTCTTCACACTTTGAAAGTGAATATAGACAGTCTGCTTAATGTCCTCTTATGTAACATGCACCAAATGCAACAGAAAGTAATATGGAATAAAACATATCTAGGCATTTTCAATTTTACTTGTATTTCATATGTGACACATTTAACCTGACAACAAGAAGGTAATAAAAGTCATCAATTTGAAATAGTATTTTTTGATTCTGATCCTTAAGCTATGAAAGAAAGTCTAGATTTCCATGGAAAATGTTCTGTACTAAATAACAGAAAAATAATTTTCAAATAATAAACCCTGAGCAATGGACTTTTTAGCTGCTAGTAGGTGAAAAAATCCTGCTGTCAAGTGACTAAAATAAGCATTCAAATCCCTAACAGTCTGAAATACAACAGATTTCACTACAATATCAATTTTTACTCAGGTACGTGAAGTACGTGACACAAAGGACATCCATCATCACATTAGAATGATTTTTATATTTACAGTCCCAATAATAAACCTCCTTTTTCATGTACTTGATAGAGAGGGCAGATATATGGAGCTGCTGCTCTTCTGCAGCTGGGCACAAGCCATTCCCAAGAGGGAGAAAATCTGGGAAATTGGGAATTGCAGTTTAGAGTCCTGGGGAGAAGCCTTTTTGTCTTTAATGTAGTCCTCCTGCATCACCAGAGGCAGATGAAAATCCCTAACACCTCTGTTTCCTTAAATAAATGAGAATATTCACTATTGCTATACAAGAAAAAGGCTTTTTCCACTACTGCACCTGTATGTGCAGTTATGGGGATTGTAGCACAAAGCACAAAAACACCCAGCAGGTTTGGCTGCTTTTCCTGGCCTGGGAAATTTGCCTTTCTGTCAGGAAGGTGGGTGCCTGTTTCACCTGGCCAGGACAGGCTAAAGAGAAGCCACAGCAAAATTCCACCCTGGTGTTCCTGCAGCAACATCATCCCCACTTGGACCTTCTGAAGTCAAACCTTGCCATGGAAAAATGGATGTTCTTTAGGATGTGATGCATAAACAGCCATTTTTTCACCCATTTCTACACTGCAGAAATACCTGCATTGTCCATAGCACTTTAATGTATGCCTGCCTACTGCCTTAAAGGTACTTTAATAGATTTACCAGCAGCTAGCATACCTGGGTTTTACTTATTTTCATTAGCAGCCTCAAAGCCAAACTCTAATAAAATAGCTGTTGGACCTGTCACAGCCTGAACATCACAAGAACTAAATGTCATGTTTTCAGCTAGTCAGAAAATTCTTTTTTTAATAGAGGGACGATGATCACAGCAGAAGACATCATCAGCTTTCATAATTCACAATCCCTTTGTGTTGGTTGCAGCATTTTACATGGCAAAACAAGTGGGGACAAGTATAAAAAATATATATATGAGTTAGGTCTGGAATAGAGTAGCCAAGGAAAATTCAGGCAGACATAGAAGCAAAAGGAAGCCCAGGTATGTGTTAATTTACTATCATTTTACACACTCTCCTTCCAGGTTATCCTGTCTGAAAAGGGAAGTGGCCTCAGGACCACACCTCCAAAGCTGTCACAGACTACAGAGGAGCACTTGGCAGCTGACAATATACTGCCACTAACTTTAAAAACATCACATGGATCAGCTCCAAGAAAATTACCATGACCCACTATAAGAATGCAAAAAGAGACGTGAAAAAAACCCCTAAATTCTCTCAAAAGGTATCTCAAAGGCCCTTTCTCTATACAATAAATAAAAAGCTGCCAACTTGTTTTTTCCTAATTTTTTTTTCTTCTTACTTTTGTTTCTCCTTTTCTTTCTTGGCTTTGGGTATTCAAGAATCACAAAGAGGAAAAGAAAAAACATTAAACAAAACAAACCCCGTCATAATGATTTTGAAAATATCATTTTAAAGCCAACTTAATGATATTTACAGTCACACTTGCAGCATTTATTTTCTGTGCTGGATCTCCCAGCACTTGGATCTTAACACCACCACTGGTCCCTGCAGGTATCTGCAGAGAGTATTTTGAAAAGCACATGGATTTGATTTTGTCTGTTGCCAAAGGATGGAGAAGACAGCATGATAGTGATAATTCCATTAGAAAAAACCAAACTGCCTCACGTGAAAACCTAATTTTTGTCTCTAAAATCTTGAAAACTTAACCAAAAAAAGAAGTTGAAGCATGCCTGAAATGCTGTTGCTCATCTCAAGGCCTGCTATGTACAAGCTCATTTGCCAATCCCCACTCAGGGAGAGGGAAATGCAATGCAAGACGTGCCAAAACAACATTTTCTTGCACTCCTAAGAGTGGTGGCCAACACATTTGGGCCAGCTCCCTTCCCTCTGTGACTGGCAAGGACCTGGTGGAGCTGTAATTACTGCTGGCAGCAGGAGTTGCCTCCTCCTCTCCACAGATTTTGGAGAGCCAATTCATTTCTCTCCAGTTGTTCAGGCCATAAAAGTGAATTCCAAGTATCCCACCTACTATTTTATGTTCCTTGTTCATGTGCACGGGTGCTGCTGGGAACAAAATCCTGACGTCCCGTAAGGATCTGTGCCTGAGTCACCAGGCACAGGAAGAGGCTTTAGAGGGACTGCTTTGTCCCTGGGCTGCTCCTGCAAGCATTTATGGCAAGGGCAAGCTGCTGGAATGGTAATGGAGAAGGAAGGAATTGGATGTGGGACAAAGGCCAGGCAGTGCTGTAACCATGCTGTAAAAATTGCAGCAGGAACCTTTTCTGTGCAGAGGAGCTTTGTTTGCTTCACGTGTTTGCTCCAGCTGAAACATCAGCCACATAAAACCTGGACACAAGGCCACCACCAAAGGCATAATTAGAGATCTGGAAGAAGAGCTTCATCAGTTGTCCATTTAATCCTCTCTCCTGGCTCCAAGAGTGGCAGTACCAAATGTCTGGAGCAGAAATGCTCCAAATAAGAGGGATCAGAGCAGTCTGCAATCTGGTAAAACCCTTCCGAATGGAAAGGTTCCCTGAACTCCTCTCCAGCTCTTCTGATGGAATATAAACAAGTCAAACTTTAATTACTGTAAGCTTTCACATACTAATGGAATGTAAGGAGATTTAAAGAAATTTGGAAAGCAGCAATTTGCTTTGGAGTAATGTAATTTTACTTAATTGCTTCTAATTAAAATTATTCTGCAAATGTAAAACAAAAACGTCTATTAATTCTCTGCATAAACTAAATTTAGGTATCAACTGAGTAGCTTATTCACAGTATTTACTATAATTACTGCAAGACTTTTGTAACTTTGATGATTTAAAAGTTTGGAGGCTTGATACCAAATCATGGTTTCTGCTGCATAAAGCAAAATAATCTCACAAACTCCCAGTGCCTTTGTGCTCTGAGTGTGACTCACTAAATTTACATTCTGTGAAAGTACGTGTAGGAGTAAAAGCACTTATGTATTATCAAGAAATATGACATTATAATCCCATGAAGTTACTACTTATAGAAAAAATAAAACTGTTCCCATTCTCTTCCACACCTAAGTGTAAAGTGAATACCTTCCATTAACTTTACCTTGGATTAACTTTAGAAAGAAAAAGGACACTTAATATTTTTGCATCTATTTCAAACTTCACTTTTAACACAAAGTTTTAAAATCAGCCATTAAACATAAGAATTGGAAATATCTTTCCATAAAAGTTCACTCATCTGAAAATAATTATTGTATTTTAAACTATCCCGTGATTTGTGTCAAATCTGACAAAAAGTTGTGGCCGAAGATGGGGTGGAAAATTAAACCAAAAAATGTGAGACCATTCTGCAAACTTTTCTACTTTAGAAATAGACCAAGTTAAGTCTAAAGACAGGGGTTTGTTTTTTTTAATTGCTCCTCTTCTTTTATCTTCCTTATTCTCTCCCTGCATTTTTGCTCCCTAGTTTTTCATTTGGTTCTTCAAACAGCCCAACAAAGCAAATGCAACAGGGTCAATGTGCCTTTTTGAGGTGAAATCTGCTAACTTGAGTAAAACCAGTACTAAATGCTATTTTCTTCCTGCAGATAAGCCATTTTCTTCTCCAAATTCTTTAACACTCCAAAGTCAGGGCATCACAAGAGAGCCATGCCTGATTTATTCTGTGGGGAGATTGTACCACAGGGTTCAGCCACCCTATGGAGATCACCCCACTAACACCTGAGCATGGACCTCTGACAATTCACAGAGAATCAGCAGGAAACAACCTGCTCAGAGCTCCTCTTGCTATTGGGAATCATGGAATGGTTTGGGTGGGAAGGGACCTTAAAGCCATCCAGTGCCACCCCTGCCATGGCAGGGACACTTCCACTGTCCCAGGCTGCTCCAAGCCCTGTCCAGCCTGGCCTTGGGCACTGCCAGGGATCCAGGGGCAGCCACAGCTGCTCTGGGCACCCTGTGCCAGGGCCTCACAGGGAAGAATTTTATCCTAATATCCAAATTTCATCCTAATACCCCAAATTTCCCCTCTTTCAATTTGTACCCATTACTCTCTGTCCTGTCACTCCAGTTCTTGACAAAGAGTCCCTCTCTGGTTCTCTGTAGCCCCTTCAGACACTGGAAAGTGCTGTGAGGTGTCCACACAACCTTGTCTTCTCCAGGCTGAACAGCCCCAACTCTCCCAGCCTGTCTCATTAGGGGAGGTGCTCCAGTCCTCTTATCAACATCGTGCCTTCCCTTGGACTCGCTCCAACAGTTTTTATGTTGGAGGCACCATTTGAAAACACTTTCAGAACCTGGCAAACCCTGCTGGGTGGAAATCCAGACCCCGGTTTTGTTTTTAAGCTTGAGGGGGGAGGAAACATATTTCTGTTGGCCAACAATTTTGGCACTGTATTACCGTTGTTTTCCTCCTAAAAATCCAGTGCCAAGAGCCTCCGAAGGGAGTCACAGACTGCCACCTTTGGGCTCAGCTGTGTCACAGGAACACCTGTGCAGTGCAGGGTCAGCATTTCACCATTTCAGCAAGGTGGACTCTGTCCAGCAGTGCAAGGGCATCTCCCTCTGCCTAATGAAGCTCAAGCCAAACCACCAGAATGGTGATTTGATGAAATGATGAATCAACCAAAGCCCAGAATGAGATGGCTGATGTCATGGCAAAGCAACAAGTGAAATGAAATGAAATAAAATGAAACTCTAGTGACAGCAGCACCCAGGAGACCAGTTCTCACAGTAATCTACTTCTCACATCACTGTGTGGCACTGACTACATCCCTTCACTGCATGGATGCCATGGGAAGCAGATGGTTACACGTTTTTAACCCCAAGCTCACCGAGTCTAAAAACAGGCTCTTAATTAAGAAAAAACCAGGGAAAATAGGCTTTAATAAACAAACGGGTTACATGACGACAAAATGCAGAGGGCATGTTTAAAAATTGGCCAAGATCAAAAGCAGCAATAATGAGCTAAATCACAAAAACAGTTATTAAAATGTCTGTTTGAATATCTGAAAACAAAAATCTTCAAAATGCACTGTTCCAGGGAAAATTCTGCAGTGGCAGGAAGAGATTCCCAGCACAACTTGAAGTTTTTTCTTAAATTCAGCAATTCACTAACAAATCATCGTTAAAGCCTTGATCCCCAGGGCATCCTAAAAGCACTTCTGCAGCATTAGTAATAGGCCATTTAATTCCCCCACTTTATTTCTAATTTCTAATTAGGTTTTAATTCATGATATATCTTATCCTCTCATTGTGATAGCCTGTATTCTTAAGGAAATGGGAATTTATCTTTCTGAGCTAAAAGTTTTTACAGTCAGGATTGCTGGATCATGGTGTTCCTGCTTGTTTGCAATCTTCCTCAAATCACCCTAAAATAAATCCAAGTGGTTGTTATTGAAATATCCTGGTTTTGCCTTATCTACTTATGCTGCTCAGCTGGCATTTTGGAAATGCAAGAATTGGTGACATTCTGTGTATGGCCACCTCAAACCACATTACAAAGCCCTCTGTACCAGGAGCCTTGTCCTAAAATAACCTTGCAGAGCTTCACCAGGGAACACTGAACAAACACCTGGTCCCACTGCATGTCACCCAGACAAGGGATGGTGCCCGGGGCTCCTTGTCCTGCTTGCACTTCTCCTCCCAACAGATTGCTGCACTACTGGACTCTCTAAAAGTTTCTACAGGACAGCTGCTTCTACTGTCAGACTAAAAACAAGCAAACAAAAACCCCAACAACCACCCAAAAAACCCATCCCCAAATCAGCTGCTTTTCCTTGTGATTCTTACTCTGTTTTCTCCTGCCCCAGCTCTAAGGTTACCAGCACGGTACATCAAACTCCAAGATTTCTTTGTGACCTTAAACAGAATAGAAGAACTGGAACTCTACTAGGGTAGAGCAAGAAGTGGAGTGGAACAGAACAAGGGAAGAACTGGGGTAAGCTAAAAAAAGAGCAGAGCAGAACCGGAGCAGAACCGAGTTCCTGCAGCTGCAATGCAGCACATCCCAGCCATCCCTCGGTGCCTGCAGCAGCAGCAGGGATCTGCTCAGGGGGAGAGGGATCAGCTGCACCCCAGCAATCACTCCTGCACCCACCAATCCTGGCACTGCAGAAACATTCCAGGACCCTCCCAAGAGCCTGTGCTGAGGACAGGAGGGAGACCCAGGGAAATCCTATTCCTCTGGTTCTTTGTCAGTTGGAAGCCTGAGTTTATACCTGATGCCCAGCAGATTTTCCTATCGTGGTTCAGTTTGATGTGTTTGCTTCTAAATATCGGCAAAAGATGGAGAAAAAAGAAAAACCAGGAGAATTTGTCTCCCTGACGTACAGCAGAGCCTGGGTGGGGCTGCCAGGTGATCCCACACTCAGATACTCCTCCGAGGCTGCAAAGCACTGCTGCACTGCAGGGATTGCATTTCCAGCCCTCCCAAAGCCTCACAGCAACACAAGCAGCAAAACCAACCCAGCTCCCTCCGTTTGTATTTCCCGAAGGAGCAGCATGCACAGATGATGCTGAGAGAGAGGCTGCTTTCCTTTACCGTGCTGATCTCATTACAAGCTAATACGAGGGCAATCTAATTTTATCGGCCACAAAACAAAGAGCGTGTTTAAATTTTAACATCCAGCCAAAACCTCTGCTGCTTATAATTTGAGTTTAAACTTATACAGTATGTTCATTACCATAAACAATCTGCAAAATGGCCAGAAAACAAAGTCCCCCCTTGTAATCTGCCATCAGAAAACCCCAAAGAAATAAACATTGGCATCTCAGCTTTGCTTTCGCTTTGCTCTCAAGGCTTTGGAAAGACCAGCTGAGAAGTTTTCCTTCCAAATAAACAGAAGGTTTTAAACAAACCAAAGAATGCTTCCAGATGTTTTTCTTTCAAGCATACCTTAATAAATGACCCTGAATAAAGAAAACTTCAAGCTAGATAAATTGTGTCTTGGAGGATAAAGAATTAGGGAAGAGCTCTAAGTATCACAAAATTATACTCATGTTTCATCTCAATTGATTTTGTCCACCTAATCAGTAAAATCAACAACAACTTGACTTTCTTCTTTGTGAAAGGGAACAAAATACTATTTTAAAATATGAGATAATCTCAATTTAATAAATACTACATGTGTAGATAATGGGATTTCCATGAAAAATTCAAAAAGCATTGCTCTTCATCATTAAATTCACGTTAATCAGCATATTCTGCTGCAGATTCAATTATAAACCAATATTCTAAATTTATTACTCAGTTGTAAATATCAGTTCAGTTTCCAAGCAAAACAATATGAATCTGCAGTAAACAGCTCAATCATCCTGGAAGTTGTCCAAACACCAACCCCAATAGCTACAGAGAAAATAAACAAGAGAAAAGCCACGACGGCGGCTTCTCCAAAATCCAGGATATGTGGTACAACACATTGTACCTTAACAGACCAAGAGAACTGACAGAGAGTGGTGATAACCAACAGCAACAACCACTGCTATTTGGTTATCAAATGCTATAAATTATTGTTTTAAGAAGATGTTCATTCTGAATGCCATATGGGAGGTGGGAAGGGTCTGTCAGGGCACAATCCTGATGGAAATCTCCTAATGGAACCTGACAGGAAACCAAATCAATAGATCAACAGCCAGGAATTGCAGATGCCTCGTTTCCTTTGGAAAACCAGCCTGAAAGGAAGGGCTCACTAACAACAACCCCAGCATCCCTTCCAGCGATGGCAACAGCGCCCACAAACCTCAGCACAAGAATATTTGATGGGAACACAACGGATCCAGAGAGCACAACCCCCGGAGACGGATCCAAGAGCAGCATCTGCCTCTCCTCCCTGTGTGACTCCCTGAACTCCGTACACGGCTCCTGCCTGCTGGGAGAGGAGTCCCAGCAGCTCCTGGGGGAGCCTCCCTGGGATAAAGGGAGCAAAGCACAAGGATGGGGATGGAGAGGACATGGAATGATGCAGGCTGGTAAAACCTGATCGACTGAGTCCTGCCTTTCCAAACCCAAACCCAGCAGCTGCTCCAAAACTCCAGCCACAGGGACAGCCAGGCTTGGCCAAGCTGGCAGGGAAGGCTGCAGACAGCAGGGGCACAGGGAAGGCTGCAGACAGCAGGGGCACAGGGAAGGCTGCAGACAGCAGGGGCACAGGGAAGGCTGCAGAAAGCAGGGGCACAGGGACACTGAGCTCCACAGCCTGAGGAGACCCCGAGGACCATGGGGAACGTCGCTTCCAGGTCCGAAGGGTGCCCTAAGTGGTAACAGACTCCACTTGAATGTTTCCCTCTCCTCTCCCATAAGTTCCCGCTTATTATTTTCCTATNAAGCAGGGGCACAGGGACACTGAGCTCCACAGCCTGAGGAGACCCCGAGGACCATGGGGAACGTCGCTTCCAGGTCCGAAGGGTGCCCTAAGTGGTAACAGACTCCACTTGAATGTTTCCCTCTCCTCTCCCATAAGTTCCCGCTTATTATTTTCCTATTTTCTGTTTGGCATATAGGGAAAGGACAATACCAAGTTTGAACTAAATTTCTCCACAACTATAAAAGTATATTTGATTAAACAGATGTCAGCAAAATTTTATGGAGTGAAAATTGAGTAACAGATGGTGAGGTCTGTGGAGTTCAAAGAGGCTGTATTTTATTAAATAGGAAATTTGAGGAAAAGAATTATTTTGCTGGAAATATCGATGCAGTGTTTAGGCAAATGTAAAAGCATTCTTACTTGATAGAAAACAGTAAGTTTAAAGAAAAAATTAAAATAGATGTATTCATACCATTAACCTCTGACCATTAAAAAGGGGATTTTATCCTACCTTCTTTTACTGACTACAGCACAACATCAAGGTTCTCAAAGAAAAATAATGGGGAAGAAAATAAACCAGCTACCAGACCAAAAATAACAATGATCTTGATTAAGCATCCTGAGCAAAATACATCCTTTGTGTGATACACAAACTATTGTGAAAATAAGTACAAGACCATGGGATAATAAACAGTTATATCAAACATATTACAAGCATTAAACAAAATTGCAAATAATGGCTTATGTGCTTTGGGAGATGAGACAGAAGGATTATAACTCCTGACTGCCATAAATGTATCACCCCTATTCCAGCTTTACAACTTGGAATGGCAGAAGAACATTGCCACCAGTGGAACATAGACAAAGAGTCAATGAAATGAAAAGAAGATCATAAATGTAATTATTATTGCACAATATGATTTCTCTCCCTATTCCTATGGCTCTCAAGTCTTTTCTTCAAGATGATATTTTAAACTTTTTATTACATCATTGGGGAAAAAATTCAAAGGGCAGCAGCAGTTTCAGATTCCTGACCAGGCTCCTTCTGCATCAAACAGAAAGCTACAGTACCCTGTGGAATAGCAGTCAGTGAGCTGCCTCAGATGTCCAGGGGAGAGAATTGGAGAAACCCAATAATTCCAGAGCACTTCACCATGCTGAGAGCTGCCTGTTGTGAGCACAAGGAAGCCTTGTGCTGGTTCACAGGCAGGAGACCCCTCTGATTCCCTCTCACCTGCAAGAGGCACCAGCCCCTGTGGCCAGGCCTGCACCAACACAGCCCAGCTCCATCAGAGAGCTCTGCTCATCCCCCTCCCAAAACCTGCTGGGAGCTGCTTCTGCTCTGATGGGCCCCTCAGCCAGCACAGCTCAGGGTCTGGAACAGCCTTGGATCAGAGCTCCAAGTGCTGATGTCACCAGGAGTGAAACCATCACAAACACACAACACATTTCTGAGCTTGTGTCTTCATTTCTCGGTGACATTTCCCATCAGGTGTTTAACTGTGCTGGCAGGGCTCCTGATGTGTGCAGCCTCAGAGCTGTGGAAGCTGCTCCATCCTCACATGGAGAAATGCTGCTTATTTATCACAGAGTGGTGCAATGAACTGAACCCCCCCCACACACACACACACATAGTATGAATGCAGAAACAGAGCTTACAACTTGCCAGTATTCCTGGTTTATTAACTAAGATCATGTCTTATTAGTGAGCTTAAACCTGGACACTAACACCACAGAAACATTTTCCCACAAAGGCTGTATTTGAGAAGAGAAACAGTCAGATAATGTTTGACAGAGTGATAAAAGAACCAACTAACTCAAGCCCCCACAAAGCAAAATACCCTCCTCGACTGTGCACTTCAGCACTTGGTACAAGCACGAGCTCTTCAGGAGCAATGTTCAGCTTTACAACTCATCCATCATTCCTTCCTCTCTACTGATCCATTTATCAGTCACATCCAGGTATCCTGGACTGGTTCAGAGGCTCCAAACAAACACATGAAATTGTTCCTGGGTTTGTAACACTACCAGAGTAATTTAGATCACGTTTAGCACAGCCCTCCAGCCTTCCCAAGGAATGACTGACTGGATTCAAGCACACTGAAAGCACATATATGTTGTCTGAATTCTTTTCACATGCTTTTAGACCTAGAAATCCTGTATTTAAACAAGCAGAAAAAGGAAACCTTGGAGGTGGGTGTTAATTACTACTATTTACAGGCTTTATAGCACTTCCCCATATTGGTTAAAAGAGAAGCTTTTAAGTATCTTATTCTCAGTGATTCAAAAATCAAGGCAAGAGACAAATTCATCAGAAATATCAGAGATTACTTTTCCAGAGATATAAAAGAAAATGCAGCTTACACACCTCAGGCACCAGCTTTTAGATCTATCCTTTATCTTCCTAAGGCAAACGTGATGACCAATCTATAAAAAAAACCTGAAAAAGTCACCCCAAAACCTCCTCTTAATCTTCAGCTGTTCAAGGATTCTGCAGTTTTCAAAAGAACTCTTGAGCACAGGACATTTTGGGGTTTGAAGTATTCAGTGTTAAGGACATGAAAAATATCACTCCAAATGTTTAAAAGGGATTTCAAAGCTTGACCCAAGCTGATAACCCTGGTTAAGATTTTCATTTCTGGATATTTAAGATAAAATGGCTGAGGACTTACAGAGAGGAGAAACCAGTTTTACAGCAGCACTTTAATTTCTGATAAGATTCCTAAATATAAATGGCCAAAGCTAACGTGCCAGAATGTTCATTGGGTATTTCTTAAAGGAAGGCACAAGGAATGGTCTTAAACCTGTATTTAACCTTTACACAAGGGGCAGGTCAGTGTTTAGATAGATCTGAAGGAAGGCCTTGTTCTCATCAGATCATCTTTCTTCAGCTTTGGAGGAAGAAGAGCTAATTTCCATTCTTCCCCATTTTCTGACATGCTTTAGGATTCATTGTGGATGTGGGAAAAGAAATTATTTGTCCTCTTGAAGAGAAGGAAAAGGGAAGTGGGAGGGTCATGTCCGGAGGGAGAGCTCTGCCCCCTATTCCATGCCAACATTATGGGGCCTCAGGCCAATTTCTCAGGGCCAAACCTGACAGCTACCAGAGAGGTTTATGGTGAAATGAAAGGAGGAAAAGTATTCTTGGGATAATCTTACGGAACCCTCTTTTCATTCCTGCAGTGAAAGGCAGGAAAAGTCCATCTAGAAGTACCAGCTCATTTACAAATGGAGTCAGAAAAACAAAAAATTTGTGTCAATATGTGCAACACTCCCCAAACTGGATGAACTCAATTAGAAAACAACTTGTTAAAAGTCATCATCCTAAGGTGCTTCTCAGTACCTGTAAGCTAATTGTTACCACAGTGCAAGCAGCAGCTCCTGAGGAGCTGCCTGTTGACCCCTTTCACTGACAAGTTATGGTTTAGATAAAGCCTCATCCCAAGGGTACATTTCTGTGGTATTTTCACAGAGAATGCTCAACGCTTCTTAAAAATTATTTTTGCTTACGGGAGCCTGCTCCGTACCTTGGGAATGCCGATGGAACCCTGAGTGGTGGCACGGTGCTGACACCCCTGAGACACAGGGGTGGCAAGGGGACAAGGAGGGAAGTGTCTCCCCAAGCACAGCCTTGCACTCAAGGCCTTCTTTAATGCAAACTGCTCCAGCTGATAATTAAAAACTAGAAACCAAATCGTTAAGGCCTGTCTGATTAATTGCTCTACTTAGCTAATTTGATGAGCCCTCCATCAGTTTTCCATGCCTCCCTCATTGGCTTGATCTACTTTGTAAATTAATCTAATTATGAACACCTGCAATCCAAAGCCCCACCTCTGCAGAGGTTTGACAACTCTTATTTATACACAGCATTTCTTAAAGATCAATTCTGAGCCCCATCCTGCCCCAAGAAGCCTTTCTGGGGTCCAAGGGAGGGACCCAGCAAGGGGAATATGCAGTGTGGGAGCCACTCCCTGCCCCAGCAATGTTTATTCCCTCTGTGCTCAGAGGCAATTTTCTTTTTTACAAGAAAAATCGAATAAAAGTTTACAGCAGGCAGAAGATGACAAAGGAGCCAAAGCCATCCCAGTGCCCACAGCACGTTAACCAGGTCAGGCACACAGCAGGAGGGGAGTGACAATGCCAGCCCCAACCCAGGCTGCCACGGGACCTCCAAAGGAACCAGGACTGCACACAGAAAACGCCCTGGGTTAAACCACGCCGAGAGCTGCGACCTGATCCAACTATTTCAACAAGTTCAGCATCACCTGGAGTGAAGATATGTTAGATAACAAAAGATTACTGTGTGTTTATGATGCAGATGTGTGGGTTACCCCTGGTTCCCTGAAAAGCCACTTCTGTTTGCAGCAGTTCTTCGCACAGGACAGAACTCTGCCAAGGGAATCCAATCACAAAACTTCTGCTGCAGTATTTTCAAAAGGATGGACTGGTAACTGATTTAAAACCAATTGTACTGATAGCTTTAATTGATCTCTCTGATTGTAGTTCATCCTCATTAATTATTGTGAATATAAAGTAGAAACAAAGGGAAGCCCCAAGCTGTTTTTTCTGGCTGTAAGGATTTCTTGCCACTGAATTTGCAATTCCTTTTCACAAATTATTTTATGGACAGAATTTTTAATACTCTGTTTTAATCATAATTTTCTCCCTCTCAACATCATTACAGAAAGATTGAACATCATAAAAATGGGGGTTTTTCCGTCAAAATCAGAAATTGTTATAGTTCAGTTCATCTGGGGGTTTGTGCTAGCCTTGATAAAATGTATTTTTAAAAGACAAACAATAACACTGTCAGACTTGCCTGACTCAAAAGCAATTTGCATGAGTAAAATTTAACTGTAAGCCCTTGAGATGACAACGGTTTATATTATTTGGTGTAAAAAATATTTTAGCTGAGCAAAGCCAAGCTTGGGGCCTTCTGCAGTAACTGTGGCAAGAAAAATTAGGAAGCTGTGCTTCAGAGAACATCTGCAGAGCTTGCAGGGGATCCCTGCTAGATGGACCCCAAAGTGAAGGACACTCTTACCCTACTCAAAATACTGGTCTAATATTTTAAACCTGAGAGTATGAGGAAGTGAAGTTATTAATGGAGCCATTAACTGTCTCTCTGGGGCTCCCAGATTAAATGAATTCAGAGGCAGTGCTAGGATCCTCACAGCCTTTCCAAACCTCCAGCAAGCACCTGCAGAACTGCTCCAAATATCACCATGTTGTACAGCACACTGTGGGGAAAAAGTCATGCATTACTGGGAAAGCTGCTAGAATGCCAGAAAGGTATAGAAAACAGCACCAAAAAAAAGAAATTAAATAAAGAAATACTGGCATTAAAAGACCTGACAGATGTTAAGCTCTTGTTCTTGCATCATCTCCCATGGCAGAGTGCTGAGTAATTAAATGTGATGTGCAACTGAGCAAGGGCTTGTCCTTGTCACCATCCCAAAGCTGCCCAGAACCCTTCATCAGGGGCTGCTGGAGACCCTGCAAGGCACAGGATTCCCCTGGGCAGTGGGGATGGTGATGGAAATGCCAGTGGATGCCCTGGGGTTGAACACTTCCCTGCAGGAAGCTGCAGCACGTTGGTGACTCTCAGAAATGCCAGGGAGCTCAGCTGGACCTGTCCCTCGATTGCCCTGGGAGCTCAGCAAGGCAGAGTTCCTGACTCAGCTGAGGTGAACTAGGCAAGGAGATTAAAAATACCTGTCCCTTAAAGCCTTGGCCACTCCTCTGACATCCCTAATCCCACCAGCCAGGGAAAGCTGTTTATTAACTTCTGCTCTCAGAGGTGGAGGCCATCAAGCAGCTCAAACATCCTGAGGCAGGTAAGGGAGAACTCAGGAAGAAGAAGAAAAAAAAAAGTAAAATGGGGAAAAAAAGAAAAAGAGAACACTGGAACCACATGACAATTACCTACGTCCAGTTAAAAGCACGAGGGAAAATAATCAATTTTAAAATATGTATCAGTAAACCCAGAAATACAGAAGGTGTTTGCTACTTAACTCCTCAAAAAACAAAAACAAAAGCAGAAAAAGAAGCAGAACACAGTAGAAAACCATTTGATAAATGTGAGGCTTAATCCCAAAAGCTGTTTATTTCCATATCATAATAGAAGGGCTGATTTGCTAATATTTGGAGGAGAAGGGAAAGAGAAGGAACATGTGCTGCTGAGGAGCAGCACAGGGGCTCCTTTTGCCTACACAAGATGAGTTTATGAAATATACTTAACAGAGTTATTTTCAGAAGTGCCAAAAAGCTGGCAGCCACAGAGAATTCCTTAGCACTGCTAAAGAGCCTGAGGATTTGGAGCCAGGACAAAACGGGATTCTCTGGACCAGGCTGGGCATTTTGTGTGGCCCTTTGTAGATCTCCTCATGTGGGGACCCGTCAGGAATTCTGATGCCACTGCTCACTTCAAACTACAAAATTGGCCCCATCCTGCCTTATCTGCAATTTTGACCACAAACACAGAAACTCTAAGGCCGTTATCAGACCCTTCACAGCTTCCTAAAACTCATTTTGCACCAGACGCTGTAGAAAACTGGAGATTTGTCACTAATTCAGCAAAAACAAAGACTAAACTCGTGTCCATGTGTTTATGAACATTTCCAGTGATCGATTGCTAAAACAACACGATATCCCCTTGATATAATAACCCTGGGATGACAAGGTGGACAAGAGGAGGAAATCAGGCTCACCGTGAACATAGCGCACCAGGCGATGAGATCTTTGTGTCACAGCATGCAAGACCTGATAAGAACACAGAAAAAACCCATTTATATTTTGTAAATTTAAATTACTATGGGTATCATGAATGTAAATTCCAAGAGAAAGGCAGTTCAATCATTGAAAAGCAGCTGGTTTCCTTTAAATCCAAATGGGTTTATTGCACGATTAATAAAATTAAGCTCATCTCTTCTGTGTTATTCCATAACAGAAAATTTAAAAGCGACACTTAAAAAATTAAGTCTAATGCACCTTCAAAAATAAAACCTTACACACCTTCCAATAGAACTGAAGCATTAAATACTGTCTAATTCCAGAAAAATCAAATTAATAATGCACACAAAACCTATCATATTTGTTGCCACTTAAAATTATTTTCAGGTCTACAAGTATTCAACAGAACTGATACCCTCAATGTTTCTCAGAATCAAATATCTTGAAGGGAAAATGTTTACTAAATAAATACATGCATGAATCAGGGCACATGGAAGTTTTCCTCCTTTCCTTTTAGAGATGAAAACAAACGTCTCTTCCAAGAATTACATCAGGACAAACACACAGGTGTCACAAATCTAATGCCAGGATGAAATTTTCAATAAAAAGTCTATCTCAAGCCCTTCTGTGGGTGATTTTAAGTCAGCAGAGACAGAATCCTGCGTGCAGCACATTTTTCAAGACACAAGTTGCCAAGCAATCAGTTAAACACAGCCCCTCGCTGCTCGGGGAATGTCTCCTGAACCAGCAGATTTATGCAGGAACACAGCAGTGCCAGTCCTCCAAGAGCTTCAGGACACAGAGATTCAACAGCCATTTCTCTCCTAACCCCTCAGAGCTCTTCAAAACATGACAGAGGGATGCACAAACAGAATGGACATGGACGTTGTGCTACTGAGAGCCAAAAAGTAATTCCTGGAGTCTGCGGGTTCCGCCACGCAGAAACTGAAAGGACAGCTCGACTGCTTTGAGAGCCAAAGCTGAGTTAGGGAGGCGACACATCACGAATTAAATTGAAATCTGGCCCCCCCCAAAAAAAAAAAAAAAGAAAAAGGAAATAAAGAAGTCTAACCAAGTTGATTGAAGTGCCATGTAAGCACTACAAGTGATAAAAATACCTCTCTCCCATCCTAGGCTGACAGAAGTACTTGCAGGAGTTCCAAGCCAAACATCTTGTTCCACCACCTGGGCTACCAACATCTCTTTAGCACATTTATTCCAGAGATTCCCCATTGTGGGAACAGGAAAACACTCAGAATTGCACACACAGTGCTGGAGCTGAGCAAAAAGCACGTCTGTCTTCTCCAGGAGCTGACAGTGCAATCCCTGCATTGGATACCAGTCCCCAAAATCAGCAGGTAACTCCAGGAACCAAACAGCAAACAAGGAGACATAGCAGGGGGAAATACCCAAATGCCAGGGCTTTGGAGTCCAGCAAGTCAGAACATGTGTAGCAGAGGGCATGGAAATGGTGCAAATTCAATGAATGGGGGAGAGGGGCACTCCCAGCAGGGCTGATGCAGCCAGGGATGGGAACGCTTGGCTCTGTCCTGACTAAATCCCCGTCCCAGCACCTACTCTTGGAGGCCGACCTTGTACAAACTGTACAGGTGTGCCCTCAAACCTCCTGCCTCCCTTTGCCTCTGCAGTAAGGTTGTCCCCCTTCTGGGAGATTGATTTTGAGCATAAATTCAGAGGATAACGTAAAAGTGCTCCAACGCTGGGGCGATAAATTAAAATAAACGTCTCATCGGTATTCTCAATATATTTTTCTGACTCTAAAAAGACTCAATATTTTCAGCCTGGGAAGGATAATGAAACCAGAGTCTAGGAAGAATCAATGTTACTTTTAAAATGCATTTTTACTTTAATCAGGGATTACTTAAACCTCGGCCAGATCAATATTTATTTATTCTTTCATCTGGCTTTCCCAGAGTTTTAGAAAATTATAGTTGTCAAAGGTACTGCATATTGCTGTAAAATTCCCTGTGAAGAAGTTTGATGTAAGAAAGCCAGTCACTCATGAAAAAAGTTCAAGTCATACAAAATTTATAGTTAAATAAAAACCTCTGTGCTTCATTCATTTCCCTAAATAGCTTAAACCCTTGCTAGAGCAGAAACTCAGCGTGCCTGCAAATCAGTCTTTTGCTGCAGCTCCCTAAAAATGTGAATAACCATAAAGAAATGGATAATCAAAGAATTTGCTAGAAAGAAAAGAATCTTATTGATTTTTAAGACTGGCTTTGATGAGGGGAAGATTTCACCTTCCCAAAGTGAAGAAGGAATTATAACAAAATAGATGAGTTCCCATTTATCCAATATCCAAAAATCTGGAAGAGTCACAGAGGTGGCAGTGGCAGGCTCTTCAGCAACAAACCCACTTCCTATGAAAAGGCAAATACCTTCTCTTCGGGGTACAAGGGCACAGGGGAAACTTGATTAAGTGTTACAAGAAACTCCTAAAAGGGGAGGGAAACAAAAGGATCATTTTTCTGTCTGTCAGTCCGCTCTGGGATGCTCAGCTGCTGCCAAACATCCTGAGAACTTTTTATTTACTTCCAGAACACATTCACAGATGCTTCTCCCTGTGTGTGGGGCTGCTGAAGTGGCTCACAAGGTAAGGCAGAGCAGTTCCAGCCTCTCCCAGGCCGGAGCTGCAGCCCTGCCAGGTGTTCCCACACAACCAGAACCCGTCACCGCTTCTTACAAGTGAGACAAGAACACAACCACAAGGGCTCCAAGTCGAACCTGACGGTGATTGTTTGCGTTTTTTATTAAATGCTGACGACCAAGGTGAGCAAATATATTACCATCTCTTAAAAGCCCTCGTGTAATGCTGCAGTGAAAGGTTTGAAGTCAGTTCTGTGCTGCTGAAATGGTATCATTTCCCCAGGATTCCGTGGCAATTAGGAGCAGCACTCAGCAGGGTTATTTTTAGCAAGTGCACCTCATTCACACATTTCGCAGTGCTGCTCAGGGATCGCTGATCTATATGCATGACTGCAGTGATAAAATCTGGCAACACTCTTTAATAACTGTTTCAACTGTTCTAGGCGTGTTTCGAGCAAAGTACAATTATTCCAACCCTTAAAAAGAGCTTTTCCACTTGCAGGATTTTCCACTACTCAGTATGTGCACCCTTGCAGTCGGATAGTTAAGATTTTCCATTATTTCCTTCATTTGATTTACTCCTTTTCAGCCACTGGCCAAAGAAGGTGTCCCTGCCCACGGAAGGGGGCTGGAACTGGATGGTCCTAAAGGTCCCTTCCAACCCAAACTATTCTGCTCACAAAAGATACCTTAGATGGGATTTGCAAGGGCTGGATAGAGAGATCCTTCTCTTGATGCACAAATTCATGAGGATACAGCTGAAAAATATGTCATTCATCAACACATATTTCTATAAATATTGACAATGATCACCACACGATCTTTATGACTTTGTTGAATTTTAGCGAGCATCAGTATTTGACATGACACTGAACAAAGCCAAAATTAAAACTGTGGCTTGGTCAGGTTTGTTTGTGTTTTCCAATTTATAACAAATCCCAGTAGTATGTTCACTGCTGAATCAACTCTGAATTTCTTTCGACTTTCTAAACATCCTCGAATGTACAGTATCATTTCCTAAGATAAACAAAACAGATTGAATTTATTGAAATTAGCATGGATGGAGATTTTGAATCAAGCATAGCACTTCTGTTAACATAAAAGGTGGCAGAGCTTTGGGTGAAGCAGGGATAAATAAAAGTCATCTGTGTAAGGACATCTCCAGGAGGAAAAGTGTCCTGCGGGCCACGCTTCCATCCCGTGCAGAGGAAGAGACCTCAAAACCCTGCTCCACTTGGCTCTGGCACCCCAGGACAAAGTTTACTGATGTTTGAAGATGGAATGAGTGTGGCATTAGCAAAAAACACATCATGAACTGTCCAGCTGAAATTCAAGCTGGTGGAGAAATGAAATCACAGCAGTTGAAAGCCACAGACAGGACAAGAGGAGAGAAACCACAGTGACACTTAGAAAATGCATCACCAATGATGCATGAAAGGAGGAGAAGTCACTGCTTTTTAAATGAATGGTCATTTTGAGGGCTTTGTCTTCCCCTAAACCCCCCTGCAAGAGTGGTACAGACCTCTACCACACCTTCAACTGCTCCCACCTTTCCTAAGTGCAGCATTATTCCAAGTTTAGCTCCCAGTGTGAAGTGCATCTCATTCTCCCTATAATTCCCCAGGATCTCAGTACCTGTAATCACAGCACTACAAACCAACCTGAGAGCCACCATGGCAGCTCTTTTTGTCAGACAGACAGGCAGAAAAGCCTCTGGGTGGCTGTGCCACATCCACTGTCAGCTCTCATCGGGCAGCAAGCTGAAAGTCACCGAGTGATCAGCAAATGAGCCCAAGATGCTCTCCTGAAGAGGTTCTTCTGACCCGCAGTCCAGTCCTCACTGGAAATGGGAGCTGAAAACGCTGCCCCACAGCACCTAGATTGTGAAACAGGCAAACCTGGTGCTTCTTCTGTCAAACTTACTGACATTAAAACTAAAGTGACATCCCAGGCACCTTGAGTCACTCTTGCAGCTAGAAAAGGGTTGTAGGCACCCAACACAACACGGTTTTCCTGCTTGGTCATGGAAGTTCTGGATGGTTATTGAAAACCATGCCATGTGCTCTGTTTGCAGACCTGAGGTGACTGATGTCCTCCCTCCGTCAATGCTCTGAGCTGGTGGCAAGGAGAGAACAGCAGAGCTGAAGGTAAAAGTGTTCCTGTGCAATGTCCCAGCACATCTGGCAGTGCCTCTGTCACACAGGAGTCCTGACTGACACATCACAAAGTGCTGGGGACTTTCTCTGGGGAGATTTGGTCGATGAAAGTGTTACTCCGATGGAGGAAAGGCCTAAAGGTCTTTTGAGATTGGGTTTTGGTTTGGGGTTTTCTGTTGGCTGGGGTTTTCCCCTCTTTCTGTATTTCTTTACTTTGTCTTTATTTTAGAGGTGCAGAGTTTGAATGATTTAAAAAGGTATTCACCACCTGAGAAACTTCACTGACTTCAATCCTCAAGTATTTCATACAATGACTATGCTGTATGTTAATTTAACGTAAAATACATGAATGGGCAACTCTACCAAAATCATACAATGGATCCAGACAAATTTGGTTCACATTTCTTTAGGTACAGTGTGAATTAGATGTTGATCTGAACTGTCTTTAGTATGGTTAGTGGCTTAAGATGTGCTGGTTTATCTATTTTACCCTAAGGCCATCTATTATAGATTTAAAACAGGAAAGAAAAAAAAAAAACAACATGTAAGGGCCTTTCAGACAATAAATATTTTGTTCCCTAGAGATATTCAGCTTCAAAATAAATAATGGAACAGGGATTTCAAATTTAAGTGCTGGAATCAAGTTATGTATTTCAAAAGACTCTGAGTGATGTCCAGCCTTCATCCAGCACACTGCTCACATCCCAGGAGATGGGACTTCTGTTCTTCCAAAATTGTTTTGGTTATAAGAAAATTCAGAAGCTCAAAAGGCACAGAAATAGCTTTCCCTCAGTCAGACATATATTTTCTAAATATTCCCTTTTGTTGCTAACAAATGGGGCTGGATTTGTAGCAGAACTGGAATATCAAAGACTATGATACAATTATGACCCAGCTTATCTGCCAACTCCTCCACAGTTTGTATTTACCAGCACTTCATAAACTACAGTTATTACCAATTCCTTTAATAATTTGGCTGTCTGATTCTTGGAGATTATCTGGGCCAGAAGAATCCTCAGATAACAACTCTGTGATGTTTCAGAGGTTTACAGCTGTATTCAACATAGATATGTGAATGTTTTCTCCCAGAGATCAGTTCAGGGATGCAGTAACACTTTTGGACAGCTTAAGGCTGTACAATAAACACTGCATAAAAACTGATTCAAAACCAAACAATCTTATAAAATCTGAGCAAACATAAATCATGTTTGAAAAACAGGGGGGGTATTAGGAAAAAAGCCATATTTTCCTGTCTCTGAAAGCACGAGTCAAGAACTAACAAAATGCTGCCTTTCCAGCATTCCTGGGTAGGGATCCCTCATTCCTGTCCCTGCAGAGTCCCAGGAAATGGGATTTTGTGCCTTGCTTTAGGGACAGCAGTGCCTGCAAGCCTCCAGAGGCTCCTCTGGGGGGGATGAGCAAAACCATAAAGAACAGAACTTGATCTAGCCAAAAATACAAACTGTTCACTTGTCCCACTAAATGACAGGTTTAGTGAGCAGAGCCACCAACAGGTATTTGCTTTTAGGCTGCATTTTGAAATGAAACTGGCTCTGGGAAGAAGGAGTCCATCATTCTCCCTCCGTGGCCTTAAACTCAGCAGGCAGGAACAGTTCCATTATCCCAACCCTGTGGAGAAGCTGCTTCATCTCATTTATAACCCTTCAACATCTTCCCACAAAGCAGAAGGATCAGGCCAGAGTCCAAATACTCTTTCCACTGTAGCCATTATGAAATAACAAATATTTCTCCCAACTTCCTTCCTGTACCTCTTGCCCCAGGTACTGCTGAGCTTTAATTCCTCAACTTTCTAGTGAGCATGGCCCCATTCTCTCCTTAATATATGCATATGTACTACAAGAATTTTCAAAGCAGCGAACAAAACTTGATCTCAATTTCTAATTAGAAATCTCTGCAGCAGCTCTGGAAATATCAGCCTCCTCTCTGTGATTTTGTTTAAAAAAGAATCCACATAAGTGGTCACAGAAATGTGTATTGTATGAATGTGTTTTTTTAATTTATTCCTGAAGAAATATTTTTAAAGGCTGCTCGGTGACAGAGGATTTAACACACTGTTATGCAATAACTGGTTCAACAGCTTCCCCCACCATGTACTCTTCTCTGCATGTAAATTTTTTGAAGTTATTTCTAAGGCAATAACTCGATATCAAAAGTTTAATTTCAGAGTGTGACAGATGACAAATATCTTCCCCCTATTTAAGTGCTCCCCCCACAGTGCTATTCTAGTCTGTGCAGAATATAAATGACCGACTGAAGGCAAAAGGAAAAAAAAAAGCCAAAAGAATTTTCAAGGTTTTTCATTAAAGTCCACGTTTAAGAGAGAATTAATGAGGGGGAAAGAAGTTACCCTCCCTGAATGATGCTGATCAAAGTACATTTCTTCAGAAGCTTCAAAGATTTGCTGAGCAATACGTCACTCATATCCCCCTCCCAAGGAAAAAACAAATTATGTATTGAAAATTCAGGTTAGCTATAGTTTACTGTAAATACATTTATGACACTGCAACAAAGGGAAAATTCCTGCAACATTCTTCTAGCAAAAAGGGCTGCACTGAGTTTAACACCACCATTCAGTGTGTGCTTAGGTGCTGAACTTGGCCACTCCTCAAAAGCTTGCAGAGCTGCAAGGCTTCACGCAAGAAAGATGAATCAGCCTTAAATTAACCCCAAAGTGTGTAGTGAGGCTGTTAACCTTTTCAGTAATGCACAGGGAGAGGTTCCAGCTCTTGCTCTGCTCGCTGTTCCAGCACAAGTTCTCCCGGCCACCTGCGATTCCGCCTGCGCGGGCCGTGCCGTCCGCGAGCTGCGGTGGTGCTGCTACCTTTTCAGGTGTTAAAAAACAACAGGAGTTGCTCTTCTGTGCTTCTTCCTGCTCCTTCATCACCAGGAACACTCTCAGGTGATGCACACAGGAAAAGAACTTCCTCTGAGAGAAAATCTCCCCCAAGCACCAGAGCAAACCGTGCGCTCGCTTTGAGCCGAGCCCCAAAAGAAAAAAAGCTTTGGTTGTGTTCCCATCTCATCCTGCTGGGTAGCACAGCATGCATCCTGCAGTGGGAAGGTCACATCCATGGGCAGGGCCTGCCAAGGCCTGAGCTGCAGCTCAGCTAAACACCCTCTCACAGGAAAAAAGCTACACCAAGGGTGATCACAGCAGTTTGCCAGGCAGGCAGGTCCCAACCACAGCCTTGAGCACCTCACCGGGAATTCAGAGAATGAGCAGCATCCCCAGCATTTCCCACAAAGCTTTCATGCTTCTGCTTCTTATTTTCTCCATATCCCTTCCTTCAGGGGTGGGTACAAGTGCATCCAAACATCCTGGACCTGAGAGAGGGTTTAACACCTCCCTGCTCACACAGCTGTGGTTGAACTGCTTTTCTGACAAAGTTTAACCTGCAAATTCATGCATTTTCTCTATCAAGGTCTTCCAAAGCACCAGCAGAGGATGGTGACAGCACTGCCAGGCAAGGTGATTTATGCAAAGATGCTTTCCAACATTTTCCCAAACGAAGTTCAATGTAGTTGTGATAGCTGGCTTTCCCATCACTTATGGTAAGCACGCACATTAATTATTCATTACATATTGTTATCAATTACACACGTTACTGCTTGAACTATTGCAAGGTGTCTTGCCAGTATAGTCCACCTAGTTACACAAGTTAAAAAAAAAAAAGGTTAATTTAAATTTTCTCTGATTAAATAACATACTGAAATTATTTCCATGGCACATCCAGAAGTAGTTCAAGGTGAATTCTTTTGGTTCAAAAGCAATCAGGACATTTTTCTTCAATCCAAATATAATGAGATGCCAATGAAAAAACTTCCTGGTGCTTGACAGGCGATACCATTCCTAAACTATTCCTTTTACCTTCAGTGGATTGACCTATGAAAAAATGCTTACAAGAGCTGTTAGGAAAAATACTGGTTTGCTACTGGGATTTTAAGTTGTGTCAAACGATTCCCTGCAAGATTGTCATAAAAGGATTCCCTGGAGCACGCCACCAATCCCTCTCCTCACAAACCAGGTGATGAGAACCTCTCGAAAGGCAAGGCAGGGCTCTTTCAGCGCAGGGTGAAGGAGGAGTATTTTAAACCCTCTCTTAGCTCTCCAGCCTTCTCCTGCACAGCTTTCCCCCACACCATTGTCACAAAAAGGCAACGCTGACAGCTCTTCAGGCTCCAGCAGGAAGCCACCCACACGCAGATCCAGAAAAACTCTGCCTGCAGGATCTGGGTTCTCCTGGCCGGGCCCTGCCGTGACGTCCGCGCTCTGCCCACGGCGGTGGCCCTGGCAGGATCTCCCTCTGGGGACCCAGCAGCTGTCACCCACAGCTCCTGGCAGCCCCGGGGTGCAGGGCCAGGGTGGCTGCAGCCCCTTCCATCCCGCCCCAGCTCCTCCCTGGCTGCCCTCAAAACACGTCCTGCTCTCTGCAGGCAGCCAAAAGTGGGACAAGTGTGCTGCTTCCCCTCCCGTGGGGTGTTTGCTGTACTGCAAAAGGACAGGAAAATGGGAAAAAATGGCTTTGTTCCTCAGGGTGGTAGCACGAAAGGTGATTATGCTACCTTAGTTTCCCAAAAATCACCTTATCTCAGGATAGCCATCAGTCACCGCTATTTTCACAACCATTAGGACATATTTCAGCTTCAATTTCCTCTGACAAGGGGGTTTTACCTCTGTGAAACGTCTCAGTTTAAAAGAAAAGATCCCTGATTATGGATTAGGAAAAAAAACAAAACAAAACAAAACAAAACACACACAAGAAAAAAACCACAAACAGGAAAGCACAAAAATGCTCAAGTTAAGAGAAAACCATAACTAGAAATTGCCACGGCAAAAAGCCACAGAATTTTTAATGTTTTCAATCTTAGCAGACTTTCATAATCAGTCACCACTATTTTCACAACCATTAGAAGGCATTTCAGCTTAAATTCCCTCTGACAAGGCTTTTTTTTAACCTCTGTAAAACGTCTTGGTGTAAAAAAAAAGTTCCCTTATTATGGGTTAGAGATTCTTGGTTTTACTGACCGTCTTTGTGCAGAGCAAACACTGGTATTCCTTGCTATGGGTTAGAGATTTGGGGGTTTAGTGAATGTCCTTCTGTGCAGAGAAAACTCAGGTTTAGGGTACATAGCAGCATAAACCATTGTTCGAGATGATTTCCAACCACATGAACAAGTGCTTGAGGAAATACAAGCAGAAAATGATCCACTTCTAAATGTTCTGACTCTGTAATATATTTGTCTTCTTGTTCTGATAAAGTATGCATGTTGACAAGAGAAAAATGGAAGAGAGATCCAAGGGAATAAAACCTCTGCCATCAGCTCCAGAAAACGTAACATGATTTCTGTTGTACCAGAGATTAGAGATATTAAATGCAAATATGTGCAAAAATGCTATTCATGAAGTGATTTGGAGGCCTTGAATAACCCTTTTTGGTGAAACGTGTCATTCACAGAATAAATGCAGATACATCACATTGTGAGCTGTGATACAATGAACTGTGAGAGATCACATTTTTGAGGGATTTTTGGCCCTCATGTGAGACCGTCAACATCCAGATCCTCAGAGGCTTTGGCATTCACAGAACCATGGAAAGGCTTTCACAGGGTGCTCAGAGAAATTTACCAGTGATGATTAAATGATGAAAATGCTTTAAATTACTGCAAATTCCACTCGATGGCAAATAATTCAGTTTACACAACAAGCACCCACACGCCAAATGAAAGACGCTGAAAACCAACATAAAACTTCCTTATCAGTCTTCACAACACGGAGAAATGAGACAACAAACACAAGTTGCCAAACCATCAGAACTATTTTTCAGCGACTGCAGGCAAAGGTAGAAATGTATCAGGCTTGCAGCAAGTAAAATAAACTGGAACCAAGAGTTGTGAGGAAACTCGGCCTAGAACCCCAGCAGATGCTGCTTACGTTGGTATGACTGGGCAGTACCAATTATTTATAAGTAATGGCATCATTATTATCCCAGGTTTCCTCACATGGATCCCTCCAGACAACAATTCAAGGCCTTTCCCCACTGCTGTCACCATTCCTTCAGTTAATGAGCCCTGAGAAGAGCCCCTCTCAGGTACCTCTAATCCCTGTCATGTGCAGCATAAGCAAGGTTTGCTTTGGTTTCCAGTCAGCCTTGATTCACTGACTGAACTGGAGATGACTCCTCAGACACCTCCAGCACTCCCAGAAAAGCCATTTCTGCAGCCTCTAACAGGGCTGCTCTTCCAGGCAGCTCTAACACCACTGCAAGGCACGGAAAGCAGCGCACAGCCTGTCTTCACTTCCACTTAAAGTCCTTTACTTTCCTCTAACTCCGTTCTCCCTTCCACCTGGGCACTGGGAAATATCTCTATGCCTCACCCTTAGCTGGGACAGTCTCACAGAATAAAAGCTGCCCAAGAGCAGGATGCTGCTGCTGGGTTCTGCTCCCACAGCCAGCTCAAACAACACCACCATTCAACAGCCATGCTCTGTTCTCAGACACTAAGTTCAGATAAGCAGCAGGGTGGAATCCTAGAAAGGCTTGGGCTGGACCTTAAAAATCACCAATTTCCAACAAGTCCCACCCCTGCCATGGCAGGGACACCTCCCACTGCCCCAGGCTGCTCCAGCCCCAATGCCCAACCTGGCCTTGGGCACTGCCAGGGATCCAGGGGCAGCCACAGCTGCTCTGGGCACCCTGTGCCAGGGCCTGCCCACCCTGCCAGGGAACAATTCCTGCCCAAGATCCCACCCAGCCCTGCCCTCTGGCACTGGGAAGCCATTCCCTGTGTCCTGGCCCTCCATCCCTTGTAAAAAGCCTCTCTTGGTCTTTCTTGTGGGCTCCTTCAGGTACTGGAAAAGCCCAATGAGGTCTCCTGGCAGCTTCTCTGTTTGGTTTTGGGGTACAACTAAAAAAAAACAGAAGAAAAAAAACCACAGAGAAGCACAAAAGTGCTCAAGTTCTTTAAGGGAAAACCGTAAATACAAATTGCCATGGCAAAAAGCAACAGAATTTTTAATGTTTTCAATCTTAGCAGACTTTCATAATTACTTGTTCCCTTAGCAGTAAATCTCACTCCCAAACGGTACCTCCTATATTGTGTTAAGTGCCAAGGGCTCCAAAGAACATATCCCCCCAAATATTTCTCATATGAATAGCACATTATATTTACTCTTTGATACATTTCCAGTGAAACATTAAATGTACACCTATGAAAAGGCTGGATTTATTTCCAGCATATAAAGTTTTCCATCCGTAGGGGACCAAGCTAATCATGATCCACTCAACCATTGGACTCAAGACATTTGACAAGACAGTTTGATTATTTCCCACGGAGGACACACGGCCCTTGTCTCCAGATAAATCTCCAACATGAGTTTAAGGAGTAAAAGGGTTAACAAGGACCCAGGTGTTCTGACACAAAGGCATGTTTCTTCACCAGTCCTCCTTCCATGGGCCGAAAGAATTTCCCAAATTCCCAGATTTCCCACCAGAGTCACACACAGCAGAATGGCCCACATTTCAATGCAAGGATGCATTAACTTCACTGAAAATTTCTCTGCTCCCATTTAAGGTACCGACATGTTTAGCCCAGTAGTGAGCATTTTGTCTTGCCATGCTCCACTCTCACTTCTTGAGATTGAGCTTCACTCACAAATGGACAAAATGGCCAATTTTTGGATGAGCAGGGGAGAAGGTGATTGTTTGGGGTTTTTAAGTAAGTCCATTTTCAACTGTCTCAGAATGACCATTTCAAATCAGTTACAAGCTTTACAGCAGGCTTGGTCTTCATCTTTTCATTTTCTTGCTTTTATTCCCCTTAAACTAGCAAAATAAAAAGCTTTCAGGGGTTTGCAAAGTGACCCATACTCATCGCTGCCAAATGGAAATGTGTATTTTATTGTAATATCCTACAACCAGGATCCTGTTGCAAAGGAATACTCTGTATGAAGCAGATATTTTCCTTTAGAAGTGAAAAAAGGACACCTCCTTTTTTCCTTTTTAAATAAGAACTTCTTCCTTACAGTCCACGTGTTAATTTGTGTAATGTAATAACAAATGCTGCCTCCTCAGAGAGCTTTTCTGGAGCACCTGAAGATGCTTTTTATCATTCATTACAGTATGTTGTGTTTTTGGAACCAATGTAAATGTAATGTAACCAAGCCCAACGCCCAGGTTTTCACCCCCAGTGGAACACAGGAGCTGTGACAGGGGACCAGGACACAAAAGCTCTCGCTCAAGTGGCAGCACAGCTTCCTCAACACTTGATACTTGTGACAGGAACTGTTCACTGAGGGAGCGTAGAAAAAAATAGTCTGACTTTTCTAGGCATGGACATTTGGGGTAAGAAACCACCAGGACTCACAGAATTGTTGGAAAAGACTCCCAAGGTCATTGAATCCACCTGTTAACGCGGCACTGCCGTGTTCACCACTGACCCCTGTCCCCAAGTGCCACGTCCACACGGCTTCTGAACTCCCAGCATGACCCAGCCACAGCCCTGGGCAGCCCGTTCAGTGCCTGGCCCCCCTTTCAGTGAAGAAATCTGTCCTAATATCCAACAGAAACCTCCCCTGGTGCAACTTGAGGCCATTTCCTCTTGTTCTCTTGCTTGCCATTTGGGAGAAGAGCCCGAGCCCCACCCGGCTGCAACCTCCTGGCAGGGAGCTGGAGGAGGAAATTGTCATTTGTCACGGTAAGACTTTAACACTGTACACAAAGACAAAGCAGGGATTCTCAGAGCAGCAAACTCTTCTCCGAGCCAGTAATTTCTAATTCTATAGGACACAGATCAATGCTCTTCAGCTTTACGAGCTGACTCGCTGGAGTTATTGTTCCTGCTGCACCTTTAGCGCAGAGCAGAGAGGTTTAAATCAAAGCCAGGGAACAAAGGAGGGCTGATGTGCCCGTGGGGAGGTGGGGATGAGCTGCAGGCTCTGAGCAGCCCCCTGCTCAGGAGCGCTCAGCACCACAATGGAGCAATCAGCCTTCACCCCGCACTGCCACCGGCCGTGCCCCACCATCAGCAGCTGGCTCACCCTGCCACCGAGGGCAAGGGCTGCACAGGGGAATTTATTAGGTAGTGAAGGAGACAAAGGAAAGAGGGGAGCACCTGAAATCTCAGGATTCCTTCTGGAATACCAGCATTTGCATGTATCACTGCCCTCCAACACAGGAACACGCAAAGCCTGGGTGGTTTGCACACAGCCCAAAGACAAAGTAGTAACACAAGCTCCTGGGAAAAGCTGCTGAACAGGGAAAGGGAAATGGCAAAATTCAACATTATCTTAGATAATCTGGGCTGAATATTGTTAAAATCTTCTTTCAGCTCTTACAATCACTTGCCTTTTTTTTTTTTTTTTTTTTTTGGTTTTCATTACAATGGCAGCTTGCAAATCTCATTGAAGTGTAATAAAAATCATAGTGCTTCATGAACATAAACTATTAAAAAAGTTACCATTTATTACTTCAGTGGAACAAGAAATGGAAACTAATGCATCCCATCTGTCTAAATGGTAATGAGCCCATGCAAAACTCATTGCAGGGTCAGAATCCAATATTTCCCTTTGGGTCCTTCACTGCAAACAAATTTCATGTCAGCTCCAGTTCCAACAGCAGAAAGAGGCAAAATGAGCTGCAGCTCCCAGGCTTTTATTATGCTGATCAGCTGTTTCTCAGGGTTTGAAGCCTCTTCAGTGTACAGTTTGATTTCACACAATCAGAATTTGGACTGGAATGTGTTTGCAACCCTCAGAATGCTGCTCCACCTGCCTGGAGAGTTTCTCCCAAGGCACACAGGCTTGACTCTCCAGTGGGAATATTGTGGCAGTCAAGATTTGTATTGACTTCAAAATTCAAAGCACATAGCTTTTGCAGAGCATTTTATGTCTTTATAAAGCTTTTTTAAACCTAAATGTACATTTAAACACGGAGTTTACTAACACTAGTTGGAAGCTTTTTTTGAAGTAAAAATAGTAATTTTTGAGTTCTGAAGAGCTGATTGCCAAAGCTGAATGATCAGGGCACAGTAACTACCTCCATGCTTATCTTAACACAGCTGCCAGAGATCCAAGCAGCTCCATTTAAACAAAACAAATAAAAGGAAGAAAGAAAACCAAGTAGACAATGTACAACAGCTTCCTTTAAGAACAACAACAAACATAACAAAAGGCATAAAAACCCTTCACTTATTTTTCTACACCACTTGAGTATAAACTGATTTTGAAACTCAGCAACAACAGGCAGGTTTACAGAGCCTGAAAGCAAACTGAGTGTTATTTGTTTTCTTTTGCAGCGCTGCAGGACCAGCACCCAGAGCAGAGCTAAGCTTTGGCTCAGGTCCCTTTGATCCTGGAAAACCAAGTTGTGCCAAAACTGTTCCAGCAGCCCCGCAGGCTCAAGGCTAAGGAGTGAGTGAGGCTCATCCATATTCAGCAGAGCTGAAGGGTTCTTGTGCTGGGAGCCCAGAGCAAACCTGCACAGATGCTTTCGTGGCCCACACCTCTTGTGATGCAACCACCCACACTGGGCTTGCATGATGAGCACCAGCATATCAATGTGGGATCAATTAATTTATGAGTATTTAGTATGCAAAGGAAAGGTCAGCTAATTCCCCCACTGAGATTAAGAGACTTTTTATCATTAGTGGCAGCTACAGGTACATCTGTGGTCCTGCAGCTCAAACATTTTAAGCCCATAGGCACAGACATCTACTAAAGCTGCTCACAGGAGAATGACTTATCTTTTCACACTCACTTCCCACTAATTTTGTTACTGACATACCAGTAATTGCTGTTTCTAAATGCCTTCCCTACCTTCTTCAATTTTAATTATACTGTGTCAGCACCTAAAAATGTACAAACCATGCAGAAGACAAAGATGCTTTTCCTACAGAGGCTCCAGAGCTTTCAAAAGAAGGAATACAAGAGCAAAAGGCCCCAGTAGGCAGAAGTCACCAGCTTTGCACAGGGAGTCCCAGGTAGGGATAAAAATAAACTCAAAGTTTGGAAGGGCTGAAATAGAGGGGAAAAGAGAACTGCACAAGATATTTCCTGACTCTCACTTGCCATTCTTCTCATTCTTCCTAAGAAATGGCCAAAAGGTTTGCTTGCCACACCAAATAATCCAAAAACAAGGCTCCCAGTCAGCTTTTAAAAGCTTTTTCTGTCCTGTCCCCTCCAGCACTTCTAGCACATCTGCATTACTTCCCAGGGCCCATTCCAATAACAGTACATCAATATTTACAGAGGAAGCAACTTTTCCTTGCAGATGGCTTTCCTGAGGAGAAACACATCAGTTAAGGATTGATCCCACCTCCCACCACCTTCTCCACTCCTCAGCAAGCAGCAGAGATGTGCAGGTTCATGTGCTCTGCAGTGGTTTGTAAATCAGTGCAGAACAATCTACCTGTGAGCAGTGCCTTGTGAGGGGGCATGAAATCATGTCTGAGAGGGGCTCTGGTGGATCAATAATGGTTTGTCTTCGAAAGCAAGCTGAGGTGAGAGAGCCAGACTCATGAGGAAGATGGAATGCTGTGATTCAACTTTCTCAGCTATGATTAAGTTCATAAAAAGCTTCTCAATCAGACTCTCACCTGCTTCCCACCTCCAGAAAACAGCGTGACAAGCCAGGGACTCTGACAGGGCCTTTCTGGGAGCCCCTTCTCCCTCTGCCTGTTAAATAAGGCTCCCTTCCAGTTCTCAGCTATTAAGAATTCATTCCTCTTCTCATGTGAGAGGGAATTACCTAATTCATCACAGCTCAGCCTTACTCTCATAATAGCACCTCCATTTGGGGCACGTGTCTGAAACATCTCCTCAGCAAGTTAACCCTTCTTCTCCTAACCCTCACAGTCTCAAGGGAAAAATCACTAAAGCTGTGAGAAGAAAGGGCTGGAGGCTGGATCCAAAAAGGAACTAAAACCCCACTGGGCAAGGCACAAGACCTGAGGCAGGTTTTACCTCATTTCCAGGTCTCTGTTCCCCAACACCAGCCCAAGTCCTGCTTTAAGGACACAGAGTCCCTGTGGACATGAATCAGGACTCTTCAAGAGACAAGATGCACCAGGAAAACACACAAGTGTCTGTATCTGGAGTCCCTTTCAGGTCTTAGGAGCTTCCTAGGAAGAGGCACTTCTTTTTATAAGGATTTGTAAAACCTTCCACACCTGAGGGAACGTTCCTCAGATGAATTTATCATATAAAAGGAGCAAGGCCTCCACTATGGCCTTCAGCCCCTGCTATTGCAGCTCTCACAGCTTTGTTCAGTGCTTTGTTATCTTCCATTTATCTGGAAGATAAATGACATTGTTCTTATCCAAGCAAGGCTGATACATGAAAGACAGCGCAGAGAACTCCTGCAATGTTTTTCATGCCATCCACCTGAGGGAAGGTATAATCCAATGGACCTGTGTTTTACTAATAAAACCCAAAACTGGTTCTTCTGCTTGCCTCTACTTTGCACTCTTCCATGTCTCACTAAGGAGCTTTTTCACCAAAGAGATCTCTGGTGGACATCTGTCACTGCTGTCACACTGACAAAGGACACAAAGTCAACTTCTTCAAAGGCTGAAGAACTCTGACTTTATTAACAAATGAACCCCTATTTATAGGTTCTCCCACAGCTGGCCATGACTGGTCCATTGTTGACTACCCTATCACTATGATTGGCTAATTAGAAACAACACTTCTATGCAAACAAGTTCCAGGTGCAGATTTATTTACATTTCTCATCTCAGTTTTTCCCAGGGTAGGTTTTGAGAAAAACTTATCCCTTCAACACCCTCGCTGCTGCCTGAGAGAACCAGCAGCAGCCCAGGAGGCTGAGACCCAGAGACATCTGCAGGTCACAAAGCAACATTTATGGGCAAAGTGAAATTTACTGCTCTGCCCACCAGTGACATTCAGTGCTTACACTGTTCATTATTTATTTTAGAAAAGATTCCTGAGCAAAGAGGGTAAATATTTTGGTCTCGTGCCATTAACATAATTTTCAAATTCTGCTGGTATGGTAACTTATTGGCTGTATTACTTTCACACTAATTGAGGACACATCAATTACTTAAGAGATTATACCAAAATATCTTGGTGGGAGACTTTCTGTCATCTAATGAAGAAAAACCACTTTTTTTTTTTCTTTTAAAGCATCACAATCACCTTTTAAATTATAAAACAAACCCCTGTCTCATTAGGAATGTACTATACAGCAACAATTTAAAAGCCAACTGCCAGTTTCCCACCTTAGGTCTTACAACAAGGAAAATTTAAGTATTTCTCAAAGCCAGGAGATAATTCAGGAAATGTTTTAGACTAGCATCATTTTTGGGAAGGGTTTTAGCAGCTAAGATTTTAATAAAGTATCGATTAAACTTTTCTCTATCACACTTAAAAATATGCAGAACCCAGCTCCTGGTCTGACTTCACAAACATCCCACCAGTACAGGCTCTACAAATAAAGCTGTTGCTGCCTTAGAAAAATGCATTTTCCCTGCAGGGTTTCAGCAGGGACACACAGGAAGCCAAAGGCCCTTGCTGGAGGGTTTTGCTCCACAACAAATCAGAGCAAGCAGCCCCAGTTCTCATCTCCCACAGCACCCTGCAAATGCAGCTCCATTTACATTCAACACACTTGAGCTCAGAAAAGGAGTATTAATTACTCAAATTAAATATGTGCTTTTAAATATATCTAATGTATGGAAATGACCCACAGTTGTAACTTCACTGGAATTGTTGTCTAATAATAGAGAGCTGCTGTTGCTGCAGGTACAGCCTGTGGGGTGACATCTCCATTGTGGCCAACATTGTCAATGAAGTGCAAAGAGAAGCAAAGGGGAGAGGAGCAAGAACATTTCTCTTTGCTAGTTTGGCATCAACCCTGAGATAAAAGGAGCTGAAATCAGTGCATTATTGACCAACACTTGCACAAGTAGCTGTGATAAATACAGATATAAATATTCTCTAGGCATCATCCTGGAGCACTTTCCTGGGTTCAGGTATCTGATTCATACCTTTGAACTGCAACCTCAAACCCACCAAGATGGAGCTGATGGTGCTCTGGAAAAATCCTAGTAAGAGGAAGAAGAAAGGAGAAAAAGGGGGTGGTGGAATGGAGAAAGGAAAGGACTGAATAGTTGAGCACTTTTCATGAGAGAAATAGGAGATTCAGATCATAAACACCTTATTCTGTTGAGAATTCAGCTGAAGGCACTGGAATTGCCTTTATAACCCAATGACTGGGATTTTCCAGCCAGACCTGGGCAGAACAAAATAGATGATGAGAGAATACAGTTGAACTCGAGAAATATATAATTGAGGAAATAATTCATGTTTTTGCCTTAAACCATTTAATGGCCCTGAAATACTCTTAAAGTTAAAATCAAAACAAACTACTCCTAGTGACTCAAACTAGAAACCCTTTCTAGAACACATAAATTGATTAACTCATCAAACTGCCTTTAAAAAAACATAATGGAAACACCAAAAACTCTGGTTTAAAAGCTTGTTTTTAAATTACCAATAGGATAGCTACTTTTATTTACCTCTGACTTTCAGGAATGGGTTAATTAGAGAACAAAAATGCAAGCCCATATAGAGAAACATCTGCTTGGGATGACTTCACTGCTCCCACCCTGTGCTGGCTGTGTAAGGCTGTGCCCCAAGTGTCACGTTTTTGGCATTTCTTGCCATGCCAAGCACACTCTTCAGCAGGATTGCATGAACATTTCCTGGCTGTGCTGACAAACTCTCTGCTACCAGGATGCCACACTTGGTGGGTGGAAAGCAAATTTTTTTTCCTTCACACTCTTCTGGTGATAAAGGCCAAAATGAAATTTTTGAAAATTCTCCTTCTGTTTCTCCAGCACCATCATTCCTGAACTTCATGGTCCTATTATCCTGCCAGAATCCTTTCTCTTCCAAGTTTGACAGCAACATCCCTCTCATTGCAGCAACTGTCACGCAGCTCCAAGGCCCAGGGAAGTTTGATCAGCCAAAATAATTTGACAGCAGGAAGAGATACCTCATTTGTTGGATGAAGATGTGCTGTGCTGAATATCACAAGGCCTTAGATGATCTTCTCCATCAAAAAGCATAATCTGGGGGAGAACAGTTTCTCATCCATGAAAAAGAAGATAACTCATTGCTGTAACCTGTTTCATATTTTTCAAACAGTGCTTTCTGCTGAAAAAATGAGTGCTGTTTCTCAAACATTCATCTTTCCTCTCTTCCAAAAATCAGGGAAAATGTAGTGAAGAAAAAACCACCTTACTTTACTCAGAGGGAGAAAAAAGAGCCCAGTGCCCTAAAGCAGATCTGAATTCTTGATGATCATAAATGTCACAATACCTTGGCTGTTACACCACTGCTAGGAAAATGAAATGGCAATGCTGTGGGATTACTCAGATGGAACAACCAAGCCCCTGCTCTCTGAGGGAAAATATTAAACTTAGTTGTAAGCTACATAAAAATGTGTTTTGAGGAAACAGTGCATTGATATAACAGCTGGAGTGAAGAGACACTGTTGGAGATGAGCATTTGTGTGGATTTCGCTCTGGTTTGGGTTTGCTTTTACATCAGTGAGGCTTCCAGATGGGTCCATGACACACGAGACCTCTGTCATTCACAGGGACCATCAGGACAACATCTGGGAGAAGGAATGCCAGGCAGTAAATGGCTTTGCAAAGAAACCTCCCAGGCAGGACAGCCACAGCAAAGGAGCAGGGGGACGTGAACTTGCAGCCTTTCCGAATTTTCCCCAGAGCCTGGGAAAAGCCTTTGCTTTGTTTCTGACATGGATTGCTGGACCATTGCATCCCCCCACAGGATAAAACTGGTGTTCCCTGTCTTCTCCAAGCCACGGGCTTTAAGGTTCACCTGAGCTAAATAATTCCAGGCAGCACTGATTCCAATGGCTCCAGCCCCTCTCCAGCTGTGTGACAGTTTGGATAATTGACTTCCAAAGCAGAACCAAGCAGCACAGTAACGAAAGCCAAATCTCTCAGTAGCCAAAAACTCAGCTACTAAACTGCTGTCAGCAGACAGCAGCAACCACCCCAGCTGTGCACAGACACCAAGCTCTCGGGGTGGCCAAGAATTTTTCAGTTTGGATTTTGCCATGACGACAACCCCTGTGTGGAACAACAAATGACAGACAGGCCCTCCTGACCCCACTCATTTTTTTGTTTCAGTGAGGCAAGTCAAAAAGTTGGGCTGTGCCTTTCACACAGGCAATCCATCCTTCTTCCAAAGGAGCTGCAAGGATCTGCACGAGCAGGAGCCAAGGCTGGTGCTGCAGAGGAAGTGGTGGAGCCTGAGCCACACCTGAGACAACCTGGAGAGCTACCCAGGGGATGCCTTCAATTTCTGCACATGGCTGGAAATGTTTGGTGATGCCACAGAAAAACTGGAATAGGACAGCACAAAACTACAGTGGAAACAAAATTGGGGGTTTTTGCTTTCATCCTTAAGTGTCTGACAGAAGGCTCCTTTGGAAGAACAGGACTGCATCCATCCTCCTCAGCAACTAGTTCCAGTTTGAACTTCTGCTGAAGGTTATTTTGCCAGAGAAAGCAATGGGCTTGCCTTGTTTGCTTTGGTTTTGTTTGGTTTGGGGTTAAAGTCAATACGGTCTGCAAAGAGCACAGCAAAGAAATTGAAGAGTTGTAAAGGAAAAAGAAAGCTCTGTTGCACAGAGCAAAGAAATTAAATAGCTGTAAAGGAAAAAAGAAAGCTCTGTTGCACAGAGCAAAGAAATTAAATAGTTCTAAGGAATAGTTCTAACTGTTTTAAAGAGCCAATAGCATTCAACGCTCTCACTTCACCTCCGAGTTCCTTGGGATGTCTAAAATAACAGGGCACAAGGGCTGAGGCTGACAGATCAGATGCACCTTGAAGTATTATTAAACTCCAAAGAGCTGCCTCAACCAAGACATTTTCTAAATGAGTACAACTGTTCCACTGATGCAGGGTATCAGATGGTACAGGAAGCGTTACACACTTCAAAGGGAAAGCCCTTTCATGTTTCCTCTTATTATAATAATAATTATTATTGCTTTTCTTATAAGACGTTTGGAAGCTACAGATATCTGTGAAATTTCAAACCTGCCTGCTAATGCAGAGGTGCTCTGGACCAGAGAGGGAAAAGCAGTTCTAAGAGAGAGGTCCTGGAGAAACCACCTGTTTTATGAGAGCTCTTCAAAGATTTATCATCTCTGCTGGCTCTTTTCCCTGGGTTAAAAGCTCAGTGTTACATCTGTAGTACAGATGCATAACACATTTCAATTTTAAAGGTGGAAATGAAAAGTGATGAGGAATTGCTTTTAAAACTGTTCTCAAACTGACTTAACTGAAGTCATCATGATTTTTAACAAGAGCAACAAAAAAAAAATGAACCCAAACAAAAGCAACAAACAGGCTGATTCACTAGGAAAGGTATTTCCAAATCAAGCACTACTGCAGGATGTTCAGGACACTCACATTTATTTTTCCTCCATCAGACTCCACTCTTTTTCAAAATGCATAACCAAGTCTAATACTCAAGCACTTCTATAATCACTGTGAAGAAGCTGGTAACGTCTATTTTGCCAAAATAAAATTGAAAAAGAAACACAGTAAAACATTGAAAGAAACAGTCACAAACAGAATTATAACTGCTGGAACATTTAATAATGAAGGAAAGAAACAGGCTGAAAACAATACAGAGTTTAGAAAAAGCAAATAAATGCTAAATATTAAACTCTCTTTACCTTTACATACTTTGGGATGTATTGCAATTTCTGTTCAACACTATCAACAATAATTGCACTCAAGATAAAGGCTCCTTCTCTGAGTTCTACAGTCAGGCACATGTATTTGGTGCCTGCATTGTGACATGTTCCTGTGCCTGTTTCTCTATGCAAAAACCTGAAAGGAATAAGACTGTACAATATTTTCACATAAATTAACCTCCACACCTGGTAACAATATTAATTCAAGTGCTAAAAAACCCTTGGAACTCCTAATGTCTAAAGAACTTAAAAAGTTTAAAAACTTAAAATGTTCATATAACAACAAAAGCTTTCCTAAAACCTCTCAGCTTCTTGCTTTACTCAAAGCAGGTCACATTCACACTTGCCTGTCTCTTTATTTAAAAAAAAAGGCCAAACAAAAGCCATTCAAGGAGCACCTTCCAGCTGGGACTTTTCCAGTGACAACATCAAATATTCAGAGCAGTGACGCTCGTTTTGTGATATTGATGGTGCAAAATCAAGTCAAAGGAGCAGAAGGTGCTGGACACCCTGAGCAGGTGAGTGTTTGGAAAACGTACCCAGAAATGTCCAGGAACACATCACTCCAGGATGAAGGGGTGTTTCTGAAATTTCTGTTTGGTGAAATGTCACTGGCAGGGACATAACTCTAGTTTATATCATTCTGGCTTTAGAACCTTTTCATGGAGTTCAGCCCCTTGCAAAATAATGAATTCTGAGTAACTGGGATTAATGCTACTTTTACACACTTGAGTCACACACTCTGCAAGTGGTAAGGTGAAATGATTGTGACTGAGGGCCAAGAATGGGGCTGCCACCTGCCCACTGCCTTGTGGCACTGCGAGTGGCCTCACAGGTCACTCCTGCTCCAGCCACCCAAAACAAAGCTGTGCACGTGGCTGAATAATATGAGTAGAGACAAAAAATTAAAATAATTCAGCTAAGTCAGCCCTGAAAGCACAACTCTTGTCACTCCCCTCTCTCATGTAGTGACAGGATTTGCAAAAGAAAGAACAAAAAAATTTTTACAAGAAGTTCTGAAAACCAGAAGACTGGTATTGCAAAACTCCCCACAGGAGAGGAAATCAAAATAGTTTTTGAAATACGTGACAATCAAGGCTTGGTTTCTAGGAGTCCCCAGTGGCTTCTGGGCACTCCTGGCTTTTCAGAAGGATCAGGAATGGCAGGGTGAGAGCAGAGGAGGCTCAGGCTTTGGGAGGTGCTGTTGGGAACCAGGAGCCCTGTGCTGACACTGCAAGCCAAGCTGGCAGGCTGGGATCCCAGCAGTGCCGTGGAGCTCCCTGTGCCACTGCCAAGCCAAGGTTCACAAAGGTTCACACAGGTCTGCTTTGTCACTGCTTCTGAAGGATACGCCTCCACAAACACTTGGGACTACAATGGATTTGAATTTTTCAGCCAAAAATGTTTTGTCACAAGTCTCCACCATTCCTGCCACCAAATTGAAAACCATTAAAAGGATGAGTTTGTTGTGCAGCTCTGGCCAGCTGGATTCTTCCTCTGCAGCTATTGCAGAGTTCTTACACGACCTGGAGCCAACAAGACTTTTCACTGATGCTCACGGATCACATGCTGTGCATTTTGTGTACCCAACCTGAAGCTGCCAGATGAACCTCCCAGCTACAACTGCAAGGTGGGTGTTGGAGTCCAGACCAGAAAAAGTTCTGTCAATACATAAAAACTTCTCAAAGGGCTGACAGCATTGCAAGTTAATGCTCTTGACAAGGTGACACTGTTCTGCATTCTGAGTAATAAAAACACTTGATTGTCTTTCTTAGCTACCTCATGATTAAAAGATTAAGAGAAGTGTACTGGCACTGACCTACCAACATCCCAGCACAGAAGCCCTGGTTCCCTGGCTTTGATGTTGAACAACACCCACACAACAGAGCCACGTCAAAATACGTTCTTTCTAAAATAAAAATTACAAACTCAGAATCTCTAGCCGGGCCTGGGGAGGGTAAGTGTGACTGCAAATTCCAATAATTATCCCTTGCTGCTGAAAGAAACTAAGTCACCTCAGAGACAAATGAGTAACTTTCACTGCCACCATTGATTAGGCTTTTGCAGGAGGAATCAATGCAGGTATGGCTGTACCTGCTGCAGCCAGGGAAATAGCTCAGCTACTCACTCACCCTCCAAAGACTCACTATTTGCCAAGCTCAGGGCAGCAGAGTGTTTCCATGCTGTGCATTTCACACAGATCAAGCTTCACAGAAGGTCCTCCAAGCAGAGACTGAAGGTGCTCTCCCTGCTGCTGCCCAGCCTCCCCTCCTGCACCACCCAGCCAGGAGCACAGGGAGACACACGGAGTAATCACTGGAAGAAAAACTGAATCCCCCCTCTCCCAAACTATTTCCTTCAGTCTCTAACAGCTTTCCCATCAGGGAAAGGATGTCAAGTGGAATATAAACCATCATGACACGTAACAGTTGGGTGGAACAAGGATTTGAAAAGATTAGCCTTGATTCTGGCAAGCGTGAAGTCTCGGGATAATTAGTTATTTTGGGGGTAATTGGTGTCAGTGAGACCCCACCTGGAGCACTGTGTCCAGCTCTGGGGCTCCAAACAAAAGCAGGGCACGGAGCTCTTGGAGTGGGTCCATGGAAGGACCCACTGAGATGCTCAAGGAGCTGGAACCCCTCTGGAGCCAGGCTTGGAGCTCACCTGGAGAGGAGAAGGCTCCAGGGAGAGCTCAGAGCTCCTTCTGGTGCCTAAAGGGGCTCCAGGAGAGCTGGAGAGGGACTGGGGACAAGGCAGGGAGGGACAGGAGACAGGGAATGGCTTCCCACTGCCAGAGGGCAGGTTTAGATGGGATATTGGGCAGGAATTGTTCCCTGGGAGCGTGGGCAGGGGCTGGGCTGGAATTCCCAGAGCAGCTGTGGCTGCCCCTGGATCCCTGGCAGTGCCCAAGGCCAGGCTGGACACTGGGGCTTGGAGCACCTGGGACAGTGGGAGGTGTCCCTGCCATGGCAGGGGGTGGAAGGAGATGAACTTCAGGTTCTCTTTCAATCCAAACTATTCTAGGATTGCTAACCTCAAGTGGAAGCTATTGTTGATGCACAAAGCTGTAACACGTTTCAAAACAAAGATCCTTTCTCTCTTGGTAGGGATTAAATGATCTCCCACTTGAAGCAAATATGATTTATTAAAGTATTTAATATTTGGAGTAGCATTTATGCTTTCACCTTATACATAATATTGACATTCCAATAAGACAACTGAAAGCAACAATAAAACAGAAATACAACTGCATTTACTTAGCTGTACTAACAGAGAAGAAAACTACTGTTGCCATCCCTGGTACTCCATAACGTAAATTTTTACTGTATTCCTTTGGTTTTAAATTAATAATAATGGTTCCTTTCAGGAAAATCCCCCACATAGAAAATAGGATTTTACAGAGATTTTCAGATACTGAGGCTATTTTCACTTTAATTTACATACAGTTACAATAATAGACAAACTTGCCTAAAACAGTAATAATCAAAAATGCATCACTGTGATGTCTGGGACCTCTAGGTTCCCAATCCAACTGGGGCTACTGAACAGAGCATTTGACTCCTCTCTTGGAACAAGACTGCATGTTGATGTAACTGCAGTTCTTTTGAAGTGGCCAGGACTAAAAGGCCACAGCAAGTGGCTGAGGCCAGTGCTGAGGAGCTCCTTACCCTGCTCCAATACCTGCTCAGGATTCTGCTCACAAACCAGGAGCTCCTCCCTGATGCTCCATCACGCAACTTTTGCACCGAAGGGGTTCCTATCCTCAAAAGACCTCTCAGCTTTGCCTCTTTGCAAACTAAGGTGGTCTGAAATACCAATGAAAACAGTTTAAAAAAAATGGAAATTTCTCTGAGAAAAACGTATTTACTGAAGCTGTAAGAAATCAATTTTTCATGAGCAAAAACCCGCATTTTCTGTAACAAAACATCCTTTGGAGAAATGTTTTGACATTTGAGCAGCAGCTGCAAGCAGGGAAGATTGTGAGGGTTTCATCCTGGACTGCAGTATCCCAGGGGGGGAACACTGGGTAACATTAGGAGCTGGATTTTACACAGATTCTATTGGGAGTGCTCATTCCCCAGCAATCTGGGCTCCCTGCTTCCTTCCTGGCCCTGCTTTCCCAAAACCAGCGATGCCATAAGGAAGAAAAGAAGAAAGGGGTGCTAGTCAATCAGGAGGTTTTTCCATGAAAGGAGTAACAATCGAGCTGTTTTTTACTTTTATTCATTTAAAATATTCATTCAATAAAATAGAAATAAATAATCAAAACCAACCACCTTCAAGAACATCTTAGATGAGTTAGCAACAGGCACTGTCCCTCTGCTCACTTCATCCCAATGGTAAAATTACAGATTCTATTTCAGCAAGAGAACGCTGTTTGGAATATTTCCTTTCACCAACTCAGAATTTTAGAAAATACCACAATAATTTTATTGAACCTTTTTATTATTATTATTATTTGATGAGAAAGAAAACAAGCTTATGGACTAAACCACAGCAGAAACAGGAGTGTGAATGCAGCTGGCCTGTGTTGTGCTGCTCAGGTCGCTGTGTCCCCCCTCAGTGCTGCAGCACCCCTGGCACAGGGAATGACTCTGCCCTGCTCCACAGGATCTCCCCATTTTTCAGTGATGGAGTGACTCATTTTGTCTTTGTAGACAAGATTCCCTATTGCTCAGAGCGACTGAGACAAGATGTCTCAATACTGTGGGAGTGCCATCAATACTGGTGCAAAGACCACAAAACACAACAGAGTGCTAACACACTTCCACTCTAGGGTCCCCCAAAGGATCCAGCTCTGTGTGGGAGAATTCCCAAAGGAATTAGCTTCAGTTTTCTGCAGAACTCTACTGTAGGAAATTTCCTCTAAATTACTGAGGTACATGGTCCAGCTTCCTGAAAGAAATGGATTGAGCTGAAGACAAATTCCCATCCATTGTGGACCAGGCCTAACCTCAGTGAAATCCAGGCCTTCTTCTAAGTCCGAACCCAGAGACAATTCTCTTGTTTTAAACACAATAATTAGACCCTCAACAAACGTATTCTACTTGTTTTTCCCTTGACAGAAGTCAGAACCATTTGAGTGCCTCCTGCCAGCAGGTCTGCCTGAAGGCAGTTTGCTTTTTGTGGGGGTTTTAAAATACAAGTGTCCTCTTCATCTCCCCAGACCTACGGAATACCCATTCTTTTGTAAGTTTGTGAATTTGTCCAGAAGCTTGCCTTTATGAGAAAAGGGTGGTTATGAAGAGGTCTTTACCTCAGTGAAACAGTAATTGGACCAAGCTTGTCTGCACACCCATTTTATGTACGTGGACTGTTGGCATGAACTGCCCCAAACACTTCTAGGATCCAGTGGTGCTGAGAAGAGTTGTGTCACTTCCTGCATTTTTCACATTTCAGGTTGATCCTTAAGCTACTTCAAAAACTATAGTTCCATATTGTGTAATAGCCCCTTTTTGAGACTTTTGATGCTTATATCTACAATAAAGAAACAAGCTCATTTTTCAGATCATCTTTTTAATGCCTTTGGTTTCACACACTTGAAATGCTCAAAGTACAGCGTGGCAGAAAGCTTAGAGAATGTGCAGCCCTGCCGTGGCCAGGAATGTACAGGATTAAGACAAGCAGTGCTAAATCATGCTTGCCAATATGTTTCCAGGGGAAACAGCTCTGAACAAACTTGACTCAACCTTCAGCAGTTCTGTTGTAAAATGAGGTCCTCCAAAGACAAAGGACAAGCTTTAAAAGCAGCTGAGACAGTCACCTCTAAAAACAGCAACGCAGCGTTCATAACTGACCTTCTCAGAATTGTCTTAAAAATCCTTTTGCCTCTGGATGCCAAAAAATCTTTGGATTCAACACCTAAGGGTACCTGCTGTCAAGGAAGAAATACCAACAGCTTTATGAAGTGCAGTGTTAAAAGGGAATTCTCTGAATATCTTCTAAAGCTTCAGAGCAGTGTGTAAACAACCTTCGTTAACTGCTTGAAAATCCAAGGTACAATCCCTGAATTTGAATATATTATAGTCACTGACTCCATAAGAAGATTATAAACAATTAGAATCTGTAAAATCTATTTCAACTATTTAGTATTTGTTTAGCTTGAGGCAGAAAGGCAGCAGCACACCACATGCAAAGCATGATCTGCAGGGAGAGGAAGTATCTTTTGTGAGAAGAAATCACATACTTTGGAATATAGGGTACAAATATTCTTTTTTCCTTTCAGCTCCTGATGAGACATGCAATCATAATATCAGTGGGGATTTTTTTTTCCCCTCAAAGGGGAAGGCAAACAATGGTTTTCCAACCTGACCAAAGCAAGGTTCATGATCTAGCCAATGTTTGTGTTCAACTTCCGCAATAAGAGACAAGGGGGGAAATATAATTTATGAAAATAGAACCAAAGAGGTCTTGACACCATATTTCTGTGAACTGCACTCAGAGCACTCCCAGCTCAGTGCACCCCCTAGAAGGTCAACAGCTGTTCTGAAGTACTAGCAGATAAATTTTAAGCCCTCCAGTGCTGGTTTTATCCAGCAGTATTAATAACAAATACAAACACAAATAACAAAACATGTTACCCACAATGAACAGCGGTTTTGAACGTTCCTGCACTTCAGAAGAACAGGGAAGAAATTGTTTTGGATAATAAGCTAAGCCTTCACAGTTAAATCTAAGATTTGTGGGAGTAGCATTAGCTACTGTACAAAAGTGGAGAAGGCTAAAAACAAAAACCAGCATATGCCAATTAATCTTGCAGCATGACGACATAGTGCTAAAATCAGACTACTAAGACACAAGTGTAGGCAGAGAAATAATTTGTCTTCTGTTCAGAGGGTTTTTTTCCTTGGGGGAGGGAAAAAGGAGAAAGAAATGCAAGAGCCCAAATAGAAATAAAGAAAAAAATCTTCCCATGCCCTTTTTCATCCAAGGTTGGAAGTATCCCACAATCTTCAAAATAAGTAGAATCTGCTAGTACGAGCTAAATTTAGTTGCATATGTTTTTCACAACATATGCAAGTACCACGTCCCCCCTTCCTCCTGGGGGCACAGCTTTGCTGAGCTATCCTGCACTCCTCGATCCACGCTCGCTGCAAACTTCTGAGGAATATTCCATCATAGGAACAGAGAATCCATCTGTGATTAGGCCTTGAAACAACATTCTCAAATCAAGAAAGCAAAAGCTTTCTCCTCGCTGTCCCTCCCCAGAACTTTCCCACCCTGGTGGAAATGAGGATCAGACAAAAGGTCCCTGAAATCGCAGCTCTGGCTGAGACAGAGCACGGGCACACCACAAACCCCTGTCCCTCTTGGCAGGATGATTTCTGCTGCCACTCCTCCTCTCACTTGGGATGAATGGCTTTCCTATTCCATCACTGAACAGAGAGAATTTGTATTTACTACTGATATTTGCTTTCTGCCTTCCAAGGATAACAACAACATAATTATTCATTCTCCCCTCTTTTCCGGGATGTTGCTCACCATCTTTCTTTAAATATGAAACTTGAATTCTAGCTGTAAAATATTTCAGCTGCATCAATTAACATTAGTAGAATTACAACAACACTAACTTCTGTCTCTGATTTCTGTGTCTCCTTACCTCGTTGTGATCTCCTGCTCTTGTCCCGAGTTAGTGAAACAAAGGAAAGTTTCACCTTCTGGAAACCCTTCAGTGCCTGTGTCTCAGTACAGTTCCAGCTGTCTCAGGGTTTCAGTGCAGCATCACCTTCCCGTGGAAATGCTGACACAACCACAGGCAGGCAAGCACAGCTCCTTCAAAAAAAAACCCCTTCAATGGACAGTGGGGGTTGAACTTGGTAACACCATCGTGAGCTAGAAATCAATTTAAACCAAAAGTGACTTTCAGAACTACTCAAGAAAGCAGTGATTTCACATCACAGTCCCACTGCCGTCCCTGGAAAAACAGCTGTATGATCTTTACACAGTCATATTTTCACAAGATAATAATGAAAAAATAAGCAAATCAGAAGTAGCAGCAACTATCCTTACCACTGCCAGGTCCTACTGGTTACATTTGAGGGACTCTAGAGTAAATACAGAAGAAGAAGGGTATTTAATGAAGACTAATTTTAAGCAATACTCATCACAATGCTCATCAGCAGCGCCGTACATGAAAACATCATTTGAGAAGATGAGACCATAAACCTTACTGGTGCTTTAAAATGTTGCTTATAAGGAAAATATTCCTGCCCTGAAGAGAAGACAAACATGCAAGCAGCAAGCAGTGAAAACACAGGCAGCACTGGAAGGCCTTCAAGGCCCCCATGCTGCAGCAGAGCAGCAGCCCAGGAGGAAGGGAACCCCTCCTGACCCAATGATTCTGCCCCAGACCTGCAAATCTGTGGTCAGGAAAGAACATCACTATTAGTACTCTACGAAAGGCCAATATTTAATGCAGCAGAGCAGAGGTGGAGCTGCCTTCCTGTCATTACCCAAGCTAGAGGAGCACATTTATTTTGCTTGTAAATTCTGCAAATAGTAAAAGAATTCTGCTGTGCCTCATCCACTGGTACAATACTCATACCACAGGTTTCACAGCAAGGTTGGCACAAATCTCTGCATGGCCCTTTTAGGCCAGTCTGTCGTGTTTTTTCCCTTGGATTCCTGATCTCAACTCGCAGGCCAAGAGACCAGAAGAAGTAAAATAAAGTATGAGGGTACAGTCAATGACTCAATCTCTCAGCCTATTAAGCAAAGCTGATACAAGCTCACATTTTATCCACAAACCTTTCCCCTTCCTAAAGATCCTTTCCCTTTCCCATTCTCTTTCACACATTCACTGGGAGTGAAAAAATGTTGTTAATGACTTCTGAATGTTCCCAGTCCGAGCAGGTTTCTCTGACTTCACAGAAGTGCCCTGCAGATGTACAGAATTATTGAGGTTGGGACATCTCCCTGCAGAGAGCCAAGGAATGAGGTTAATGTGCAAAATGTACCTGGGAGAGTGGGGAAAACAGGTAATGCAGAAAAAGCAACACTTTCTGCTGCCTCTGTGGCTCGTACAACATATTAACCAGAAGAAAACTGACCATGTCTAAATATCAATTTCTAATTGAACTCTACAAATTCAGTAGAGTTCAATTCTCCAAATGTACAGTTTGGGGAACACCACCAGGATCAAATCCTGTCGTGAAGTGTCTCAGACACAAACCCCCCTTAGTTACCCACAAGTGAAAAACAGCCCCATTCCTGCCAGTAATGCCTATTAAAACTTGCAGACCTGAGCCAACTGGACCCTCCAAGGATAGCTGCAATTAAAAGTACATTTTCACCCCAAATCCAACAAATAAGACTACTAAATTTGTGTCCTTTATGTTCTTGTAAGGAAAAAATGTGCCCAAGTAGGAAATTACAAGGAATCAATAAAAAAGATTGTGCAAGTCTTGAGGAAATATCAGCTGTACTGCAGCCTAAGCTGTTGGGTTTTTTTTCTTTTTAATCCAGACAACTGCAAAATCTTTGTTTTGAATGTAGCATGGTACAGAGTCTGGCTTAAACACAACGTGTGTAACCTGAAAGTTGAGATGAATTTTTGCTTAA